>CAUYON010010003.1:0-47569 GCA_963573935.1 Arctocebus calabarensis | reverse complement strand
AAAGTGTTCAAGAATCTGGACTCCGTTGGGGACAGACCTCCAGACCTCAGGGTGAGAGTGGAGGGCAGTGCCAGGAGTTCCAACTTGCAGGTGGAGAATATATACAGTTTTATACCGCTTTATGCCTGGCAGGAGGGTGCCGCGGCACAGGGGAAGGAGGTCCGGTTTTTAGAGAGTCTCTCCCGTGAGGTAGAGTGGGAGGACAGCCGATCTCTGCTCGCTTGTTTGTATGGAGGTATGGCGTATACTGCGAGCTGTTCTCTTGGGGGAGGGGACTCCCGTCCGCTTGGTGATGTGCTCTGTACCTTTTATTTGTATCCCTGAGGTCGCAGGTCGCTCCAATAGGGTTGATGTGTGTTCCTTGACCTTGTCTCTTGACTCAGCTCCAAACCGTTGGCTTTCTTGCTAAATTTCTATCCTTTAACTCTCCTTCTGGAGAGGAGTGTCTGCAGAAAGCTGGCTACAGACCACCATCTTGGCTCCTCCCCCCGTCATCTGCCTGTGGTTTTAATTTTCATTTTCCTTATGGTCAGGCATGCAGATGTCCAGGGGTTGCAGCACCACTTGTTAAAAACACTATCTTTTCTTTTCTCCATTGTATCATTGCCTGTATTCCTTTGTCAAAAGTCACCTAAGGATACACATATTTAAGTCTACTTGGGGGCTCTCTATTTTCTTCCTTTGATCTATTTGTCTGTTCCTTAATCAGTGCCACATTGTTTTGATTATTTTGGTTTATTCTGAGTCTTGAATTTGGGAAGTGTCCATCCTCTAACTTTGTTCTTTTTCCTCAATATTGTCTTGGTTATTCTTTTGCATCTCCATATAAACTCTGGAATTAATATGCCTATCTCTATATATAACTTGCTAGATTTTTATTGGTATTGCTCTGAATGTATAGATTAAGTTGAGAAGAACTGACATCCTGACAATGTTTGACCTTTCTATCCATGATCATGAAATAGCTCTCCAATTATTTAGTTCTTTTATTTCATAGATTCCCTTATATAGCTCTTACACATACTTTGTTAGACTTATACCTAAGTATTTCATTTTATGGTTGCCAATGTTAAAGATAGTGTGTCTTTGATTTCAAGTTCCACTTGGTCATTGCAAATATAATAGTCCTCCCTTATCTATTGGGGATGTGTTCCAAAATATTCAGTGGATGCCTGAAATCCTGTATATATTATCATATGTATTTTTAATCTTATAATTGACAACCATTAAGTGACAAACAGGTGGGTAAAACATATACCATTAATATGATGGACAAAAATATGATTCATGTACTAAGCAGGACAAAGCAAGATGGTGTGAGATTTCACTTCACTACTCGCAATGGCATACAATTTGGAATTTATGGACAATTTATTTCTCAAATATTTCATTGAATATTTATGGTGTGTCATTTTCTGCTGGTAACTGAAACTGTGAAAATCCAAACCACAAATAAGGGAGACTATTAATAGGAAAGCAATAGACATTTGTATATGTGGTATTAACCTTGTATCCTGAAACCTTGTTGTCATTGCCTATTAGCTTCAAGTGTATTTCTGTTAATACTTTAGGGCATTCTGTATAAATGGTCATGTCATCTGCAAATAAAGATCAATTTCTTACTTCCTTTCTTCTCTCAATCATTACATCTCCAATGGCTATTTTTTTTTTATCTTGTATTAGCTAGGACTTCCAGTATGATGTTGAAAAGCAATGAATGGTAAAAGGGAACATCCTTATATTATTTCTGATCATAGTGAGAAAAATTTTCAGTTTCTTATGGTTAAGTATAATGTTAGTGTAGGGTTTTCATAGATATTCTTTAAAATTGAGAAAACTCCCCTTTATTTCTAGTCTAATGCGAATAGGGTTCTTTTTAACCACAAATGGCTGTCAATTCTATCAATGCTTTGTCTGTATCTGTTGTTATGATTATGTGACTTTTCTTCTTTAGCTTGTTGATGTGACTCATTACGTTCATTGATTTTTCAAAGTTGAACAAGTCTTTCATACCTGGTATAAATCACCTTTGGTTATGCCTCATAATTCTTCTTATTCACTGTTGAACTTAATTTGCTAATATTTTGTTGAGAATTTTTGCATCTATATTCAGAGAGATATTGATGTGTTGTTTTCTTATTGTAATGTTTTTGTCTGATTTTTCTGTTATGATAATGTTGGTCTCATAGAGTATGGTAGCAAGTATTCCCTCTGCTTCTATTCTCTTGAAGAGGTAAAGGAGAATTAGCATAATTTTTCCCTTCAATGTTTAGAAGAGTTATTCAGTGAACTTATCTGGAACTTGTGATTTTTCTTTTGGGAAGTTATTAATTATTGCTTCAATTTCTTCAATAGATATAGGCCTGGTCAGATTATCTATTTCTTTTTGTGTGAGTTTTGATAAGTTATGCCTTTCAAGAAACTAGTCCATTTCATCAAGGTTATCAAATTTGCAGGCATAGGGCTGTTCACAGTATTACTTCATCATCTTTTGGCATTCATGAGCTCTGTAGTGATCTCTTTAACTTCTTGTATTAGTATTAGTGTTCTCTCTCTTTTTTTTTTTCTTAGCTAGCATGGCTAGAGTCATGTTGATTTTATTGAGTTTTTTTCAGGTAATCAGATTTGATCTTATTGATTTTCTCTAATGGCTACCTGTTTTTAATTTTATTGATTTCTGCTATAATTTTTTCTTCTTATTTTGGATTTTAATTCAAATGTTATACTTTTAGCCACATATTTGTTCTTTTCCTTTTTTTAGATTCACTATCTACTTGCTCATATTCTTGTTTTGTTCATGCATTGTTGTACTGAGTTCAATGAATATCTTTATGATGATTGCTTGGAATTATTTGTCAGCTAATTGATAGGCTCCCCTTACTTTAGGGATGATTTCAATAGATTTATTTTGTTCATTTCACTGAGCTATGTTTTTCTCTTTGTGTACCCTATTTGTGTTGTGATCTGTGCATTTGAAAAAACAGCTATCTCTCTCAGTTCTCAGGAATAAGCTTTTAAAGGGAAGACATTCACCACTCAGTTTGGGTAGAGACTTCGTGCATCTCCAAATCTTTTCTGTGGCGGCATCTTCTCTGAACTTGTAAATTCTCAATTATAACTTGTAAATTCTCAATTAGAAGGCTTTGTAGGTTTCTCTTTTCAGAAGCTCAGTTTCTTGCACTGTGGATTTCTCTCTGCAACACTACAGTTTTTCAAGAGCTTTCCCAAGCCCCGGAGCTCTCTTGTGTTCTCACTGGTTTTCAGAATTTCTAGAAAAAGGCAGGTACTATTGGCACTTATGTCAATTGAAACAAAGAACAGTTCCTTAGGAAGTCTCCTAAAAAACTGAAACATTGGGCTCATTCCAGGGGTCCCCAAACTATGGCCCACGGGCCACATGCGGCCCATTGAGAACCTTTATCTGGCCGGCCGGGTGTTTTTGCCACCACTGCCTGTCCTGCTTAGCAGGACTCATCAGGGAGTTGCACTGTCTGATTCCTCTCCTTCTCTCTGTCTCTCAACTCTTCCTCTTAGTCTCAAGTGAGACTCGTCATCTGACGAGTCACGAGCTTGCCTGTGCAGAGCCTGCTGCTGCCTGAGGACCAAGGTAAGAACAAGTTAGGATTTTTTTTTTTTGAAGTTAGAAGGTCTTTTTTTTTTTTGAGACAGAGCCTCAAGCTGTCACCCTGGATAGAGTGCTGTGGCATCACAGCTCACAGCAATCTCCAACTCCTGGGCTCAAGTGATTCTCCTGCCTCTGCCTCCCAAGTAGCTAGGACTACAGGTGCCCACCACAACACCTGGCTATTTTTTGGTTGCAGGCGTTATTGTTGTTTGGCAGGCCTGGACTGGATTTCAACCGGCCAGTTGAGGTGTATGTGGCTGGTGCCTTAGCCACTTGAGCCACAGGCACCAAGCCTAATTTTTTTTTTTATTTTGAAGTTAGTAGGGCCTTTTTTTGTGCTTATGGAGGACCTTTTCTTTTTCTGAAGTTAGGTCTTTTTTTTTGCAGATAGGGGGTGCCTTTTTTTTCCATTTTAAATATTATATTTGTATTTGTTCCCATTTTGTTTTTTACTTCAAAATAAAATATGTGCAGTGTGCATAGGAATTTTTTCATATATATTTTTTTAACTATAGTCCAGCCCTCAAACTCACTGTCTGAGGGACAGTGAACTGGCCCCCTGTTCAAAAAGTTTGAGGACCCCTGGGCTCATGCCATGCTCTTCTTCCCCTCTCCCTGTTGCACTGTATAGATCTCTGTCTGCTATACTGTGGCCCTTCTGCTAGTAGCAAGCCAGCTGTCTTTAATTCTCAGCAGTCCCCAGGCATCCAAGTCTTGTAAACTCTCTGAGATAGGGAAAACAGAAACAAGTTTCTTCTTGGACAGCTCCCTGAAAAGTCAGAATATTGGATGTATGCTCCAACTCTTTCCCTCCTGATGGAGAAGCCAGGAGTTAGTGTTCATCTAATCATTTGATACAGAGCCATAGAGAAGGACTATGGTGAATGAGTGCCACAAGTCCTTCTGTCATCTTCAGCTAGTCTGGATTCATGCTTTTGTGGGTGCAGGAGCCTCTTAAATGTTTTCTGGATTTTTTCATAAAAGAAATTGGTCTTTACATTGCTTTGAGTAAGTGTCTCTATTGGGAAAAAAAGGACCTGGGTATTCTTTTTCCACTATTTTAACCACATCACTCCCAAATGCCACCCAATTTTGGTCCATATGCAAAAATTGTTGCTCAGCAACTGAACGTACCTTGTACTGTGAGTGACACAACTCTTTGAACTTTTCAGTCCATGAGATCAGCTGCACAAAAGGGTTTGTGAATGGCCAAATGAGACATCAGATAGTCAGTCACCAATGAAAGATTTGTTTTCTGAGAAATTTCAGAATTTTTGTTTCATTATCTTATGAAAAGGAAATTCCATTATCAGTCTGGGAATCAAACATTATATTTCAATCAAGAGACAGAGCAAATGAGTAAGCAAGCAAATGGAATGTTGGCCATAGATGCTTTCATAGAGATTTGAACCACTGTGGCACTGAGACAGGGATTGCTTTGTAGTACATATGTTCTCTTTGCAATGTTGTTTTGGATCTGTAACTTTGCTGCCAAAAATTATCAGAGGAAGGAAAACTGCAGATGTTGGCATGGATGTAGAGAGAAGGAAACACTCTATTACTGCTGGTGGATTGCAAACTAACACAGCCTTTTTGGAAAGAAGTATGAAGATTTCTCAAAACTAAAAGTTGACCTCCCATTTGATCCTGTAATCCCAGTGTTAAGTATCTACTTAGATGAACAAAAATCATTTTACAACAAAGAAATTTGCACCAGCATGTCTATTGCAGCCCAATTCAGAATTGCCAAGTCATGTAAGCAGCCCAAATGCCCATCAACCCATAAATGATTTAAAAAATTGTGGTGTATGTAGACCTTCGAATACTTTGCAAACATAAAAAAGATGGAGAATTTACATCTTTTATGGTTACCTGAATGGAGCTGGAACATATTCTTCTTAGTAAAGTATCTCAAGAATGGAAGAAAAGGTGTCCAATGCACTCAATGTTATTATGAAACCAATACATAATGACTTACACATTCATACAAATGATAAAACACAAATATAGTCCAGCAAGAAGGAAGAGAGAGGAGAGATTGGGGAGGGCAAGTGAAGGGAGGGTTTTTGGTGGGATCTCACCTAATGTGCACAATGCAAGGGTACCTTTCAAAACAATTAAGAATATATTATAAATGTCTTATCACAAAAAATAAGTGAGATGATGATTATGTTAATCAGTTTGATTTAAGTACTCCATGTTTTGTATCAAATCATTACATTTTACCCCTTAAATGTGTATGGTTGTGATTTAACAAAAATTAAGTTTAAAAAAATGAAATAAATACAAAAATGGTGAGAACATTTGACTGTTGTAATCCTGGATTTTGCACAAGAAGACTTCATAATAATAATGATATTTTGGAATTGAAGAAAGAAATTGTGGGTCAACGGAAAAGGAAGCAGCCTAAACAATTGGGAACAGCAGAGAGAAGCAGGGGGTTATCTTCTTTTTCTCAAATTTTTTGATGAATAAGAACTAGGAGTAGAAGGAATGTCCATTTGAAAAAAAGTTAAGGTTTAAAAGAAAAATGATTTTCTCAAATGCTTTCCAGGAAACTGTGTTTTAGTATGGTAGGGATTCCAAAGAACTCAAGGCAAGTGACCATGCAGTGTATTTTAAGAAAGCAAGGAATACATTGATATGGAAAATAAAATGTTGTGATACTTAGGAATATTATCACCAAAGGAAAAACAACATGAAGAGACTGTCCACATGGCTCCCATAATTATGAATAATAAAACAATAAATGTTAGAGTTTGGGAGGGGGCTGAAGGAGTAGGTTTGATGAATAGTAGAAAATTGTTTTAGATGCGTATAGAAAATTAACGAATACTAAGGTAGTCACTTGAAATATTGCTGCTCAAAGAGACAATCCAGCTACTAGTTTTTTGATGTTTATGATTTCTTGGCATTTTGGTAATGAGTACGGGGTAGGCTAACAGAAATTTTGTAAAATATGTTTTTTTCCTACTCAGGAGGCTGAGGTAGAATTGCCTGGGCCCAGGAGCAGGAGGTTGCTGTCAGCTGTGTGACTCCATGGCACTCTACCGAGGACCATAGAAAAAAAATGATAATAAATATATATATATATATGATTTTCCCACCAGAAGTAGAAATAATATGAAAGAATTCTTTTGTTTCATGATTAAAACTTAACTTCATCCCCAGCCTTCTCAGTTAATGTTGCCTTCCTCTCTCAGCTACCTGGTCTACCTTGCTCCTAAAGGGGCTTTCCCCCAGTAACTTCCAAAACTGTAAAGCAAGGGCAGGAAAGAGAACTTTCTCTTTTTACCAACCCACCCTTCTAAACCTCAAATAATGGTAATGAGGTTCTTCATAGAATTTTATGTATAAATGGATTACAACTACATTATAGAAATTTTTTAAAAACAAAAGAAATAACATCTTTGACTTATCTATAATACACCATCTTAAGAGTATTAATGATATAATTTTGGTATTTTTTTCTGGATATTCACATTCTTAGATATTTTAATCATAGAGAAAATTTAGTTTTATGCATTGCTTCTTAATGTTTTAATCTGTAGCCACTATTTTCCATGATCACATAAAATTCCCTTTACTTATCAATCTATGAGCGTTATCTAGCAGTATGCAGCGTTTTTTGTTTTGACTTCCCTTGTGTCACTACTAAACATCTTCATGCATATGGTATTTTCTTTTCTTTTTCTTTTTTTTTTTTTTTTTAGACAGGGTCTCAAGCTGTCACCGGGGGTAGAGTGCTACAGCATCATAGCTCACAACAAACTCAAACTCTTGGGCTCAAGTGATCCTCTTGTCTCAGTTTTTCTATTTTTAGTAGAGATGGGGGTCTCACAAAAGGCTGATCCCAAACTCCTAAGCTCAGGCTGATCCTGAACTCCTGAGCTCAAGTAATCCACCTGCCTCAGCCTCCCAGGACTACAGGTGTGAGCCACCATGCCTGGCCTCATATGGTCTTTTCTGCATGTATCTCAAATATGGTTTATTGTGCTTAAAAAGCATAAAAGTAATGGTTATTTTTTATTCTTGTGATTTTGCTAAACAGTTTGTGTATAATTTTTTTAAGTGCTTACTACCTTAGTCCATTGCTGCTGCAATAACAGAATACTACAGAATGAATAATTTTTATAAAGAAGAGAAATTTCTTCTCACACTTATGAGAAGTCTAAGATCAAGTCACCAGCATCTAGTATGAACCTTGTGACTGCATCCATTCATGGCAAAAGGCAGATGGACAAATAAGAATTAATTCACTCCCACAAGCCCTTTTGCTGGTGACTCTAATCCATTCATGAGGGCAGAGCCCTTGTCTCAGAAACATACCTTATGCCCCACCTCCCAACACTATTGCATTTGGGGATTAAGTTTGCATCACATTAATTTTGGGGGGTGACACTGAGATTGGCATTTTAACCTCATTTAAGGGCAGAGAATCTTAAGCTTAGAGAGGTGAAGTAGATATTCAAGATCCCACAGCTGAAAGATGCATGAAGCTGGATGTGAACCCAATGTAGTGAACCAGAAAAAAAGAAACTGAAACCCTGAATAAGGTGCAGCCCAAAAAAGAAGGTTCACAGAGAGTTGCTGCTGAGATTGGCAGCTTCAGTGCTCTATAAAAGGGAAAAAATGAGCCTTTGACCCTAGAGCCATTCTGCTCTGTTTAGGAGACCTCCCAGACTCTATATACCCCTAGCAACTAGAGTAATACTTCATCACTTTATCATTTATTTCTTTAACATGAGAAAAGGTTTTGTGTAGTGCTGATAGCTAAAACATAAAGGTGACTTTAATTATTGGTTTAATAGATGACCATGTATGTCAAACCATAAGGTTTATGAACTAATAGCCCAGACTTAATTCACTGATTTTATTTAATCATAAAAAATCCTGGAGATATTTTTCCCTTTAGTATTAAACTTCTGCCAATGAACTGAACTAAATAATAACTATAGATTTCAAAAGTGCATTTCAACCTGGTTTAAAGTTAAATTCCCATGATCCAAAGTAAATAAAAATGCTTTAAAAGAATGCTTAATGATGTAGTCTAAAAAATTACATATTTGTCTTCAAACTGGGGCCTCATCAAAAGAAAATGAATAGATAAATAAGAATTCCAGTAGTGTATTGGGTAGTGAACAAAATTTCCAGGATGTTTTCTATATAAAATGCTATCTCTACTTTATTTATTAAGCAGAGTTAACCCTTGCCCACAAATTTGTTTGTTTTCTTTTAATCTCTAAGCATTCTTCCTTACATGTGATCTGAAACCAAACTCACAGTCTTTCGTTTTTTTCTCAATTCTTAGAAGGGTTAACCAGAAGCGGAATGAAATGCAAACCTGGGAAAAGAATTTTAGAAGCATCTGCAATGAACTGGAATAATATGGGAGGAAGGAAAATAAATAAATAAATCATTCATCAGAAAAATAAAAAATAGGCTTCTAAAATTCTAACAGGGAAATATCCAGCTGCTATCTCAGAAATGAGTCATTAAGCCGTGTTACACTATAATGTGTAGTTTTCATTCATTTGCCTGTAACACATATACCTAAGTTAGACATTTTATTTTTATTTTTTTATTTATTCATTCAGAGGATCACATGTAATTCTGTTTGAGTATAAAAGGACATAAGCTTTCTCTCTCAATAACGTTTGTGAGCTTCTTTCTTCCAGTGTTTCTCTTTACGTTTCCTTACTTGATATTTCTATAAAGTTATAAATTTAAACATTTAGGAACAAAGTTTGAAGAAAGAGGCTCCATAATACTCATGAATATTTAAATACAAATATATATCAGATACAGTGAAAAGTCTTTGCTATTAAAGTGGACACACAACGAATGTCCCTTCATAAAATAAATGTGCTCTGCAAAAGAACTTTTCCAGTACCAGGAACTCATAGTTATCAGAACTGACTGAACATGGCGGATCTGATTGTCATTTCACAGCCGTACTTGGCAGACAGAAATATAGCTGGTGGTGAAATCAGAATGGACGCATAGGTTTATGTTGTTTGAGGGAGTAATTGGCAAGGCCTGAATGTTCCTGAAAGAAGGGTGAGAATAGAATTAAATATAAGCCAAGCGTAAGAAGACACATCACAGTGGGGAAAATAATCCAAATGGGAAATTCTCTCTCATCATTAGCCAGCCCAACGTACACATAGCTGAGACTGGAGAGGCCTGGGCACAGGAAATAAAGGGGGATAGGACAGCTTCTTTGCCATCCATTGATCTAATGCTAATTTGATAATTTGAAGTTGATTAGACTTGTTGGCCCAATGCCTTGAATTTAAGTGAGAAGATTATAAGAACTTTATTCATATAACATATTCAGGTATAAAACGTGCTTTAAAAATTTAACATACTGGGCAGCACCTGTGGCTCCAAGGTGTAGGGTTCCAGCCCCATATGCGGGAGGTGGTGGCTTCAAACCCAGCCCTAACCAAAAATTGCAAAAAAAAAAAGAAATTAAGATACTTTATCACATCCAAAACTGAGGCCCTCTGAGCCAAGAAGAGGCATAAAGATCACTTCTGTCATGGGAAATGTAGGTAAAATTGAAGCCTGATGTTAGGAATAGACTGGGTGCAAAGGATAGAGTCCCTTTCCTTTCTTTGCACTCAATCGAATCGTCAAAGAATCTTCACTATTACAATCAGTCTGAGTAGGTTATATGTCATCCCAGGGTCCTTAAGCCCAAAATCATTCTCCACAGTCAAACTGTTAGTGGTAAATACTGATGGTACATTATTGCTCTGGCTCATAGATTTATTTCTATTAAAGTTTTATATAGGGGAGCATCTATCTTTAGCTATGCATCAATTAATATCAATATTACTTTGATGGCATTGAAATAGGGAAGAGAGGAAGGAAATAAGTATCTTTTGTTGAGGTGCTCCACCACATGTGGGTATAATTTGACCCCATGTGGGCCCATTACTGTTTGGAGAGGAATAAGACACTGTGGACAATTAAAGGTGCAAGATGGTAACTGGAAAAAGAGTTGTAAAGGATGGAGGATGGAGGAGAGAGACAGGAAGCAGAAGCAGACGAGAAGAACCTTCAGATGATATGCAGGCATGACGCTTGTGAAGAGAGAGAGAAAAGGACAGAGGATTGAATAAGAAGCATCTCATACAGCAGTGTGGCTCTAAGAAGTCTAGGCCAGGCCAGTGAGGAGCATGGGAACAAAGCTTGTTCTTTGGAAGAGTTGTGCATCAAGTAGAAACTATGTAGCTGTTCACTTCCCCCATGCTGAGTCATCAGCTGGAAGCAGCCAGGTGGCTCTTGGCCTCCATGTAAATGCTTCAGTGGATCCCAAAAGCAATGGGGTGATTCATGAAGAGAGGTCATGTACCGCCATGACCATCACACCACGCGCAGCATCCCTGTAACATACATCTGCTCCCACCCCTCTCTATCTATTTTCTGATCGTGGTTAAGTTCAGAACAAAGATAAAAAATTCACAGCAATGTTTTCTCCTCTGTGCTGTGTTAGACATCACTAATAAATCAGTGCAATCTTTTCTGCTGATCCCAACATGGACACATAATTCTCAACACAACTGTCTAGGATGCCAATATAATAGATTCGACATATGAGATAAAACCTAATTGCTATTTATGGTTAGGTTTCCGATATTCCTCTAAGGGTAGGAGCAGAGATATAGGTCAGCATAAAATATAACAAAAATGAAATTTGGGTTTTATATCCAAATTTTTGTTAGACATCAACACATTTCATTCACACTCTATATAAATTATCCTAAAAGATAAATACACCATGTTGAATATATGTGTGTGTATACACACACATTTCATGTTCCAGACAACAATGATTTGATCAACAACAGACCATACATACCACAGTGACCCTAAAAGATTTTAATAAGGACCTGAGACATTCCTATTACCTAGTGACACCATAACCATCCTAATATTATAGTATAAGGCATTATGTGTTTGTGGTGTCAACTGAAGAAAATGTTGAGGTTCATAAATTTGGAAAGGAGAAATTTGTTTCTTTTAGGGTTTGAGCCTGCAGGATGGCCACTGCAACAAGCATGGAAGCAGCAGTCTTAGGTAGAAGCCAAGAGCCTGCAGTACTTGGACAGAGGGACAATGGGAATACGAATGCTGAGCAGGGTGGCCAATACGCATATTTAACAAGCTATGGGAAGAGGCATGAATGCTCATGAGGAAAGCATGTGTCTGTGCAGTTTATGCCTTTCATAGTTGCCATAATATAAAAATGGCCGCATTAGCATGATCCCGGAGTGGTGACTTTGGCCTTCTGACATCAAAAGGTGAAGAAGAAGAAGACTCAAAAACCCTCACACTCACATAGTCTGGTTGCGACCATTTTATGGCCAGTGGCCTCTAAATAGGACATATGTTGGTCAGTTGTGCCAAAACCACAAAAAGGGAGGAGAGTCAATGGGCAGTTGATTTGTATCAGCTGGCGCAGCAAGTCTTTCAAAGGCTGTTTCTGTTTAGCCCTTAGGGAAGAAAGCCTAATGGTGGTTATAGCAAGGCATGTTTGACCTCTCATCCCATCACAGCTGGGAACTGTTTTAAAGTTTCTCTGGAATCCCCCTGGCCAAGAGAGGAGGTCCCTTCATGTGGTGGGCTGGAGGGTCCAAGGATTTTATTTTTATTCCTTGGTGGTCTCAACCAAACTGCTGAGCTACCAGTCATATAGAAGTATAGCACTTACAATTATGTTCAGTATGTACTACTTAATAATGATAAACAACAACCATGTTACTGGCTTATAGTTTACAGCTTATTTACTATGCTGCATTGTTTATTGTTATTTTAGGGTGTATTCCTACTTACTTAAAAAAAAAGTTAACAGTAAAACATCCTCAGGAAGGTCCTTCAGGAAGTATCCAGAGAAAGCACTTCAGGTGAGGACAGCTTCATGTGTTATCACAGGAGGTGACAGCTTCATGTGTTATCACGGGAGGTAACAGCTCCATGTGTTATTATCACAGAAGATGACAACTCCATGTGTTATCATGGGAGGTGACAGCTCC
Organism: Arctocebus calabarensis; assembly: GCA_963573935.1. Classification (NCBI taxonomy): domain Eukaryota; kingdom Metazoa; phylum Chordata; class Mammalia; order Primates; family Lorisidae; genus Arctocebus; species Arctocebus calabarensis. Next base: position 34,900 of record CAUYON010010003.1, on the reverse strand, counting down.
ATGTGTTATCATCACAGGAGATGACAGCTCCACGTGTCATCACAGGAGATGACAGGCCTGTGTGTCATCACAGGAGATGGCAGGTCCATGTGTCATCACAGGAGATGACAGCTTTGTGTGTTATCATCACAGGAGATGACAAGTCTGTGTTATCATCACAGGAGATGACAGCTCCGTGTGTCATCACAGGATATGACAGTTCTATGTGTTATCATCACAGGAGATGACAGGTCTGTGTGTTATCACAGGAAATGACAGGTCTGTGTGTCATCACAGGAGATGACAACTCCGTGTATCATCACAGGAGATGACAGGCCTGTGTGTCATCACAGGATATGACAGCTCCATGTGTTATCATCACAGGAGATGACAGGTCTGTGTGTCATCACAGGAGATGACATCTCCGTGTGTCATCACAGGAAATGGCAGCTCCATGTGTCATCACAGGAGATGACATCTCCGTGTGTCATCACAGGAGATGACAGGCCTGTGTGCCATCACAGGATATGACAGCTCCATGTGTTATCATCACAGGAGATGACAGCTCCGTGTGTCATCACAGGAGATGACAGGCCTGTGTGTCATCCCAGGATATGACAGCTCCATGTGTTATCATCACAGGAGATGACAGGTCTGTGTGTTATCACAGGAAATGACAGGTCCGTGTGTCATCCCAGGATATGACAGCTCCATGTGTTATCATCACAGGAGATGAAAGTTCTGTGTGTTATCACAGGACTTGACAGCTCTGTGTGTCATCACAGGAGATGACAGGTCCCCTCAAGACCTTCCAGCAGAGACATGGGTGTGGAAGACAGAGATAAGGATGTTCCTGAGCCTGTGTAACCCTCGGCTACAGTGTGTGTTTCATAGGCCTCTGTTCCTGTGTTTTAGAGACGATGTCTCACTATGTTGCCCAGACTGTGGCGTGGTGGCTCTTCACAGGGGGATCACAGTGCACTGTACAGCCTGGAACTCCAAGTAGCTGGAACTACAGGCTCATGCCGCCATGCCCAGCTCTGTCTTTGTTTTTTGCCTGAAGCTTAAAATAATTCAAAAACAGGAAAAACCTTACAGAATAAGGTTGTGAAGAAAATATCATGAAGCTATATAAGGTGCTTGTGTTTAAAGCTGTTACTATAAAAGAGTTAAAAAGTTAAAAAGCATTAGAAGTTTATAAAGTAAAAAAAGTTACAGTAAGTTAAGGTTAATATAGCATTGAAGAACAATGTTTTAATAAATTTAGTGAAGCCTAAGGGCACAATGTTTTAAAGTCCACAGTAGCACACAGTAATGCTCCAGTCCATCATATTCACCCACTGCTTGCTCACTGGCTCACCCAGTGAATTCTTGTTCTACAAGCTTCATTCATGGCATGTGCCCTACATAGAGTGGTGTGTGTGTGCACACACACACACACACGTATACATATATATATAGTTTATCTTTTATATCATGTGTTTACTGTACCTTTTCTATGTTTACATATGATACAAAATGCTTACCATTGTATTGCAATTACCTACAATATTCAGTAGAATCATATGTGTACAGGGTTACAGCCTAGGAACAGTAGGCCTTGCCTTATGACCCAGATGTGCAGTAGACCGTCCACCATCTAGGTTTGCCTGAGTGTACTCTAGGATATTAGGACAAGGACACCATTGCCTAGTGATGCATTTCATAGCACATATTCCTGTCATCAAGTAACACATAACTGTATATTTACACATTTGGGTTTTTTTAAAACCAAAAAAAAACCAAATTTGTGATTATTTCATACTTTCGTGATAGGCTTTTGGCAAACAACCTCTTCAACCTCTGAACTATATTTTTTCTCACTTGTGTCATTGATTCATTTTTTTCTAGGTGGGGACTTAGCTTTCTACAGTGCCACACTGCCCGTCCCAAGCGCTGTGCTGACGCTGCACTTCTCAGCATATCTTTGCGTGTCCCCTCACAAGCACAATGGGAAGTCAGTCGGGGATGGCTCAAGGTTTGTATTTTTTTATAGAGCACTTGGCATAATCTTCGCATTATGGATATTATTCTTTAATGCAAAAATGTAGTAATACCATTACAGTAGAGATCAAATTGGGTTTTGCCCATCCAATTCTTACATGTCCTCGAAATTTTTCATTTTCTCAAGTTCCCACTGGCTGGAGAAAGAGAAAAAAAAAAATCCCTAGAGCCGTTGTTCTCTAAGGAATTATGCTTATGTATTAAATTCTTGCCACTGGGCAAATCTCCTGACCCAGAAAGATTTATTCTAAAACTTTTATAAATAATCCCATCCCTTTTCATATACTTCTCCCTGCATTCTAATCACATTTTTGAGAAATGTGAGAACAAATTTGATTGCGGTTATGAAGGGGGTTTAACTTGAGCTGCTGAGTAAAGCACGATTGCCCTTCTTACTATTTTTCCCCCCAAAATCTTTATCAATCTGTCAAGCAGAATTTATTCCCCCTGCTTTGGTTGGATGTTTGAAAAAATAGAGGAGCTGAAAATTCCAAATGACTCCTTTATGACTCAGTGTGGGGTTAGTCTGAAACTGCGTGAGGGGAACAAGCACATTCAGGTGGGTGGGCTGGACACCAATTTCAACGGGTTTTCTAAGAAGTGAATTTGGAGAGACTCTGAACATTTACATATGAATAGGTATGCCTTATTCTCAAGAAATTGAGGTCTGACCAAACAATTAGGCATAGAAGGAGTAGAAAACAATGTAAATTAGTGGGGTGGAGTAGAAATGCTGGGTTAAAACACATCTCCTTGGCATAATGACACTGAGAAAACAGTCATGGAAATATTTGCTTTATTCATTACTTCTAAACCTATTGGATTTCTGGGTCTCACAAGCAGGCGTGCTGCGGAGATGCTAAATAAATATGTTCCAAGGCTTCTCGTATAACCCATCTAGGGAAATGCAAGGTGGAGGAGAGGGATAGTTATCCTGAGATGAGTTAGACAATGCCTTTCATTTTCCAGTGTACCCTCATTAAGTGTTTAGTGCTCAAATTATACAGTTGAGTATTGGCTCTATCCCTTCATAGCCACCTCCATTCATGGATACACAGAAGGTACTTAGGCTTCTGCATATAGTTGGAAAAAAAATCTAGATTTTGGGGCGGCACCTGTGGCTCAAAGGAGTAGGGCGCTGGCCTCATATGTGGGAGATGGTGGGTTCAAACCCAACCCCGGCCAAAAACTACAAAAAAAAATCTGGATTTTGTTTTAAACATGCAGACATACCTTAAATGTTTGGTTCAGTGGCATTCTTATCTAATCACAACTATGTTACTGAGGGGCCAGATGAAGAAGTGGGTTTCCTGATGGGGGTCAGGCCTCCTCTCCCTGGCAGCCAATATGCATAGACCGGGATAGGTCCACCAATCTTTATTATCGGAAGGCCTGCAATTGTGCAGAGTAGCCTCTCCAAGTAGCAAGGTGACACAATTAAAACTTAGAACCATTCTCTGGTCAGGTTGCATTAACCAGTACAAAAAAAAAACCACTTTTCATTTTAAATTAAAATATTCTCTATCCCAAGTATAAACTTGTCTGTATGTCTTCCTGACTTATATTTCACAGTTTGATACATAAACATTGAAAGAAAGAACCATATTAACCCTGCCTTAAACAACAGGATTTTACAGTTATCTTAAACAACGGATATGGCCATAACCCAATTATTGTTGAACAATAATTGACATTAACCCATGCAGCAACATTCCAATTCGAAAGTTAATTCCTTAAATCAATCACCCTAAACTACTCAAATATACACCTTCAGATTAAAGCTGAATTGACAGAGAATGGGAGACATGAGGAGAAGGTCACATAGGACCTACACCAACCAGACCAGCTGTGCCAGCAGGCCCCAGCCTGAGCGACTCCGTCTTATTCTCACTACACATGCTGTCGTGTAGAGGACTCTGAAAAAGAGAACTCCATCAGGGGAGAGAGAAATTTGGTATGCAGAGCCAGGCCATCCATAGGCCCTAAGCTGCGGGAGAAAGATTGGTTCCAGATACACAAGTCTGATGCTGTAGTAGGGCCAGCTTCATGGGTGTGCACCCTGAGTGGTCACTCAGGCACCCACACTCAGAAGAGATCCACTCTGTTTTTTATGCTCTGCCATCACTTACACTTCTTAACAGTTTTCAAACAGATCTGAATTTTCCATTTTGCACTGAGCCCCACTAATCAGTCAAGTCAGTCATGACCTTAATCCTGCCTCTGGTCCCTCCTCACTTCCTGTCTGTTTGAAATAGTTTTTTGCTTAACGGACTTCTCCCCTCACCACAACATGGCAAGGTGGCAGTGGAACTAGGGGCCAACATCACTGGCTTATTTCTTCCTAATAAGATGATCGCAGACAGGATCATTGTTCAGTGGTCAAGAGAAGAATGCCTTCTTTTCTTTGACAAGTCAGTTTGAGACTAAAAGATGGACGTCAAGGCAGCCAGGGTTAAACATAGCAGAAGGCAAGAGCACTGGCATTCTATAGAGAGTTATAAATAACCACAGAGGCTTGTGACCAGTCCTTTGTAAAACTCCTATGACATAGATTAAGTTTTAACTTAATATTTAATTCACAAAGGAATAGAAAGACACAAAAGAAGAAAAGAAGCACAGGTTCCATCTCCTTAAACACAAAGTTAAGGGTAAACAACATATGCAATCCCTGTTAATATTTAATCTTCCTGGGCAACCTGTTCAGCTTCCCCTCTGTGCACACTGTGCCAGAGGCTTTGCTGCTCTCCCCCTTTTCTTCTACCTTTTTCTCTCCCTTTCAATAGAGGAATTTCCTCCACTTGCCTTTAAACTTGCTCATAATAAACTTGTACTTCACTTGCCTAGATAAGAACCTGGTTCAACAATTCTGGTAATAAAGTGACACAATTAAAACTTAGAACCTTTTTCTGGCCAGTACAAAAAAAAGTCCACTTTTCATTTTAAATTAAAACCTTCTCAGGCAGCGCCTGTGGCTCAAGGAGTAGGCACTGGCCCCATATACTGGAGGGGATGGGTTCAAACCCAGCCCCGGCCAAAAACTGCAAAAAAAAAAAACAAACCCAAAATTCTCTATCCCAAGTATAAACTTATCTGCATGTCTTCTTGACTTCTATTTCAAAGAGGAGAAAAATTATAATAACCTTCCAATACTGAGTAAGGAATTAGGTTGGAGAATTCTGGATTAGACAAGGTTTAAAATGAAATCTAATCCTTAGGTCCCCAGTAGGAGGCAGGGCAGGTGAAAGAATGTTAAGTCTATGTCTGGCTAGTCGACACCTTACAAACATCTTCAACCTAAGGTTTTATAGATAGATTCTGATCCAGGCTTAGTTCATGTCTGGTCAAAGTCTGTCCATAATGCTTCTGTGTGTGCTGTCACCCAACTGTCTCTCTTGGTTTTTCAATATCCTTTGTTTAGCATCTCTAAAGCAAGAGCTGTCAAAATCGCTTAGTTTTGGACATTTGTTCCAACACCACAGATTAACACGAAGTGACCTCAATCCATTTTCCTCCGCACTTTAGGCTTTACTTTCTCTGTTTACAGCAACAATTATGAAAAGATTAAATACAAATCTTTAGTCAAATTCAAAATACCGTTTGATTGTGTTTTCATAAAAATCTAACCCACTGATTTTTTTTAAAGAGCTTTCAGTGGAAAGACTTTTATACATAAAAGTTACCCAGTGCAATCATAGAAATGAAATATTTTCTCTGAAGGAGGGATGTCATCCGGAACATGGAAGTGAATCTAAGGGAAGGCAGCAGCAATGGTGTTCGAGTCTGAAGGAAAGCTTCAGCTGCTATGAAGTGAGGGGGACCCACTTGACTGGTCACTAGGAAATTTTCTTTCCAGAAATCCCATCTCTATAATCATAAAATACTATAAACATAAAAATCCCCCCAATGTTTAATGAACAAATCCTTTTCTAGTATTTTAGATTTTTGATGAATACATGAGCATATGAAATTTTAGAACTATAGGAGAGCCATATAGAATGTATTTTATTTTCATTGCTTAAAATGAAAAACCAAGACAGCAAGATATCTTGAATATAAATCAGAGTCTTATCTAAAACAGCAAGGTTAAAGTCTCTGTAAAGTACTTGAGAAACCATGTGATGCAGGCTTTGATTTTTTTTTTTTCTCAAAATTATCCTCTGCTTTTTTCAAAAACTGCAAGGTAGGAACTGAGATGATAAGAACAATTTGTAGAAACCTATTCTTAAATCTCTCTGCTGGTTTCCTATGATCCCTGGAGAGAAGTGTTTGTGTTGGAGAGGGTGTTTCAGAGAATTTAATTGTGTTCCTTAGTGTAAAATCAGAACCATCCGAAATACTTCAGAACAATTAGCAAATTGTCATCCATTTTCTTCTTCTTATACGCTGGCCCCCAAGGGAAAACTGAGAACTGTCACAGTGGTAATTGCGGACATTCTTTTTCCTTTTACTTTTTCCTGCTGACTTCTTATCCAAGCCTTATGCAAATACAGTTTGAGGGTTTACAGAAAAAGAGCAAAATTTAGCCTCAAAAGCCAAACTTATTTTCCAGTTCCATGATTTCCTCCCTCTTGGTATTTCACAAGGGAGCTGATTTCCATTTCATACCTCTGAGAAGGAGCATTATCATATCATCATGAAGAACTAAATTAGCTCCTATTATCCCTGCTCCATAGTCTGAGTTTGGCCAACTGGAATTTATCCTTGCTGGTCTCAGAGCTGAGCTCCTGGGGAATAGGAAAGCCAGGCAGAGAAGGAATGAGAAACCGTGACTGTCGCTCAGGTCCTCATAAGGAGAATGTAATTATAAACCAAATGACCTCAGCACTGTGATCTGAATCCTTTATTATTAATTATTATATCTGAGAGGAAATGCACTTGAGAAAGGTCAGTACCCCTTACACTTGAGCTCTCATCATAAAGTATACCATTAGATTCAAAGGCCCTGTGAAATTGCAGCAGCTTAGTGGAGACTCAAGTCACCCCTGGAGAAAATAGCTCAGTAATTATCAATACAAGGTGTTTCTTCGATGAGTCTGATTTTTTTTTCTCCTCTCTTTCCCTGCACATTTCAGTTTCTTTGTCTAGGTTGTGTTTGGGCAAATTGTGTTTGGTCCACAATCCATGTGGACCAAAAGTGGATTTTCTTTCAACCTAGCTAAGTGCAGAAAGAGTTAACGTAGCAGGCCTGACGCTGCTGTCCTTAGGTCAGCAGCATGACATCTGCTCACAAGTTTGGCCTTTAGCAGATGTCAGAAACCATGGATTTGGGGACAGTTCTGACCCTTTCAAGAGCTGAGGAGGCTCCGTGTCCCAGAAGTGTTCACACTGGTCCATGCCAAAACCTTGGTTCCTTTTGGGAGTCCGGAAATTTTGCACATGCCAAGCAGAGAGTGCCTATGTGATGAATCCCAATAAAAATCTGGGGCCCTGGGTTTCTAATGAGCTTTCCTGGTAGACAACATTTCATATTTTACTGGACAAATTAAGTGCATTATACATGAGTCTATTGGGAGAAGACTCTTGGAAGCTTATAGCTGGTTTCCTGTAGCCTTGGGCCTGTGTGCCTTGTCCTTTACTGATTTTGCCTTGTATCCTTTTGCTGTAATAAATCAGTCATGAGTACTACTATATGCTGGGTTCTGTGAGTCCTCTTAATAAATCATCAAACCTGAGGATGGCGTTGGAGGTATTCCATCATACAAAGTATAATAAAAAGGAAGCTTACTCCATTTTTCAACTAGACCTTTGAGCTTATAATCTGAAGTTGTATCTTTTTGTTATTTGATACCACATTAGCTAACCTCTAAAATAACTCAAAAACAGCATTATGAATTCTGAGAAGGTTTTATGCAGATTATAATCTTGAAAATGAGGTTGTACTAATTCTTGAAAATAAGGCTCTATTGTTGATTCTATATTTAAATTTATTTCCATAATAGTGAACTGTACTCTATTCAAACTGAGTGTGGTATTGACTTTTAGTTTTAAAAAAGATATCTAATGAAACAATTATTTTCTCAGAAATACCACTAGTTTACAGAGTACTACAATAAAAGGATTTGGAGTTCTGACTGAATTATTTTCCCTGGAGAAGAAATTCGAGTTCAATTTTCTGAGAAAAGAAATAAAAATATTATATCTGAGAAAATGTCTTATATTAGAGACTAAAAACTGTAATACTCCCAAGGTATTTTTTGTAGTGTCTGATACAAAAAAAAATAGACTATAGCTTTAGGTTATTGTCTTAAACATTACATTATGTTATGTCAAAGTCTTCAGAACTTCTTCAAATGGCCTCAAATACTACTTACAAGTTTTAGTAAAATTTAAGTTCAATAGGATGACTGGGGGAATATTAGAATGCAAAGTTGATTACACAGAAAGGGTGGAAGAAAAAGAGGGAAAATGGGACTTCTCCTAAGAATAGTTCACTATTCAATTCTTCCCCAGTCATGGGCATCTGGTATTCAGGGACACAGGAATATCAAAGAACTTCTGCTGAGGTAGATACTTTCCTGTATATAAATACAACTGATTGGCTATTGGTTGGCTAACTCATACAGCCAGAGTGAAAGTTCCGTTTTCAGAGTCAGAATGGATTGTTTCCAATCGGTATAAATAACATCATGCTTCAACTCTCCTCTAACAGAACTTCATCTGGCTCACTAATTAGAGTAAATGTAATTGTAAGTGTGGGGTCTGTAGTTGGGTACTAAATCTGACTTAGGCTACATTGTTTCTTTTTTTAAATTTTGTTTTATAATCTAAACATGGAAATAGCATAACCTAATACACAGGCTTCAGAAATAACCAGATTTATAAAATCACCATGTAACTATAGTACCTATGTGCCATGCCAAGAATATCATGGGAGGCATTAAACGGTAGAAATTCTGTACAACATTTTTATTGTTGGAAGAATCATATCCTCAGACAGATGGTCAAGGGAGCATAAATAAATTAGTAAAATACATGTGTACTCAACTCACTCTACAGTAATTAAATTGCAATTTCCCATGTGAGAAACAGTTTGATTGAAAATTCATAATTTTTCTTATTTGAAGCCCTGTTGTTTCCTCTGTATATTTTCTTTTACCACCATCAGTTATCACATGGGCCTCCTATTAAATTTCATTTAAGTGAGAAGAGAAAAGCCTACTTTTGTATGATTCCTTTCTCCTCCCCCATGATTGATGCTATGGTACTTTATGGTCTATATTTTAGGTAAGGCCAAATTTGGTGAAAACCCATTTAGTCATTCTCCAGGAATGTAGTAAAAAAAAATATGTAGATATAATATTAATTTCCTTTATAGACGTATTTGGAGATGATAATTATAGACACCAAGGCTGGCCCTTCTCCCTGTCTCTAATTAATATATTGATTTCTTCTTGATGTCACTAGTACTCAAGAATAATGTGGCTCTAGAATATAGATTTAAAATTTTCTTTTGAAACTATATATATTATCTAAAGATGTACAAAAAATGCAAAATAAGGTATGCCTTAAAGAATGGAATTAGCGTAAGTAGACGTTAAGAAGCAAAGGAAAAGGTATTGTGGGAAAGCTAGAGAGTTAACTGATGGTTAGAGAAAATCTTTAATAGCACTGACATGGGAATAAAATTTTAAAATTTTAAAACCAATGAGAAAAGACAAGTTGGCTCTTAAGGGTAATGCGAAAAAATTTATCGCACATAAGCTATCTAGACTTATTCCCTGCTGTAGCCATTCTATTTCCTTGTCATTTCTTTGATATGTAGTGCCCTTGATGCACCATATTGACCTTGCCAAGCCGTCAATCACATGCATCATATTGACCTTGGCAATTTACTGATCACATGGCTTCCTCGGCCCAGAATGACTTTTACCTATTAGTTTACTTAACAAATCTGTTCATCATGTCACTCTCTCTTCAAAGATTTCCTGACTCCAATTCAGGTAAAACTGATCACTACTTCCTTTAGACCATCTCTGTACTCAATAGTTACTTAGACCAGCTCATAACAGATTATTCCATTTGTTTCTTTATGATTTTTTTTTCCTAGAAGGCTATGTTTTTCTTATGGACTAAGAAGCAAATTCATCTCTGTATGTACTTGGCACAAAAATATATTTTAGATTAGTGGTTAAAAGCATGAATCAATATAATAAGAAATGAAGGAAATAAGAAATAAAAGAAGTAATCCAAAAATTGTAAAAATTTCATAAAATGTCAGAAAAAATTGTTTCTTTTACTTAGGCTTACTTCACCTATGGGGGAAAAGTTTTTTTCTTTAATGCTAGTATTCAAAGATAACTGTCAAAAGATTCAAAAAATCAAAACAAAAGAAAATATGAAAATTTTGATCAGTATTCATTGTTAATGGAGACACTACAACCCTTAATCTAAGTAACACCAAGAATTCAAAGCTAAGACATGAGAAAACCAAAATCATGGACTTTATATTTTTTTCTTTAACAGTGAAAATTTTCAGACTAAGGATAGCTTTCAGATATGTCAGTTGAGAAGTACAAAAACTCAAGAAGATGCATACACTAATATTTGGCAGGAGACCAGAAGACACTTTGATTTCCTCAAGGTTATAGTTTGGCCCTATGTAGTACACTTATTTCACCTGCTTATTTTTCCACCTTGCTGTTACTTTTCAGACATCAGTGATTTTCTGAGTAGTAAAGTATAAGTCTTGGCAATAGCGGTTCCTAAGGCCATCAGAGCTCTGCATTCCAGTATCAATCACATGAGAGGTTTATTGCCAAGGCATTTTTTATTATGAAATGCTCAAGAGAAAATACTTCTTAATGAATTTATGTCAGAGCTGGCAGTATTAGTCTTAAAACAAATAATAAGGTTTCAGCATTCTTATTATATGTAATTATCAATTGACACTATGGTGGATTAAGATCTACCATTGGGCAGATTAAAACATGTGAATTTGCTAGCTGCTAAAACTCTGGGGATTTTAATACTCAGCCTTCACCTGCTCTTATTAGATAGTGCTCACAATCAGAACTTGTTTAACTCTTTGTGAAGTTGTCAAACTCTGTTTTCTATTTTTATTTTTTATTAAATCGCCCATCGATCCATGAAAATTCTGTTTTTTCTAAGGTGAAACTAAAACAAATATTTTATGATTAGAGCCTGTCTTTAATTATCTCCCTAAATGCATATTTTGAATAGCTAAGAAAAAAAGAGGGTGAAATATATATTAATTCAATCAAAATATACTCATTTTAAATAACCATTAAGTGGTATAGAGTGTACAGACAACCTACAGCAATATAAATATGAACATTACTCTGTCTCTGTTCTCAAGAGCTTATAAACAGTAGTCAAGGAAGGAAAAAATAACAGTGAAATATATAACTAAAGCAAGAAAGAAAATGATAACTTCAGAGTTATAACTATTTTCATAGAGGTTCAAGGAAACTGAATCTCATCACTGTGAGGATAAAGAAAAAGATAAAAATGTAAGAACATAGTTAAGTGAAGATATGAGATGGATGTTGAGGAAGGTAAAAGAATTGAAAAGCCAAAAGACATCTTCAAAAATAGAATAGATTGAACATTTAGACTGGGAGCTATGAGGTACAACTGATAGCATACCTTTTGAATGAGCCATGGGAACGTGAGGACTGAAAGAAAAGATTGAAAAGATGAAGTTAATTACATTGCAGAAGACACCAAAGTAAAGAGGAAGCCATGTTTACTTTAGTATCCAACAGGGACTTATTGATGGTTCTCGAGACAGCAACTAACATGTAATAAAATGATTAAGTTGCATTTAGAGAGATTAATCAGGACTAAGGTGAAATCAGGTGTGGGCCTCCCCACTCCTTGTCCTTTTTTCCTAGGAGAGCCATAATTTTAACTATTGTCAATGGAAAAAAGCCATACTCCGTAAAATAATAAAGAGGATTATTCTGAGCCAAATTTGAGGACCGTGACCAGTGAGCCACATTCAAGAAGCTTTGAGCACATGGATTCACCGTGGCAGAGTTGCAGTTTCAGGGAGACAGGAATTATAACGAAAGTCATAAATCAGCAAATACATGAAAAGTATACATGGGTTTGCCAAAAAAAGGTGGGGAGTCACAAAGTGGGGACTCAGTTACAGGTGGGTTTAAAGATTCTTTAGCTGACATTTGGCTGAAAGAGTGAGTCTCTGTCTAATAGATGAGGAGTCAGTGCAAAGGAATGCTAAGATAAGGAACTGTTAATCAGAAACTAACTACAGGATATGCCCAGACCCAAGTGGTTTTTATGTATTTTGAGAACCCAAAAGCATATCTTGCATAACCTTAGGCTTGTTAATGACTCACAAAGGACATCTCTAAGAAGAAATGGGGGCATAATTAAGCATGTCTGATCTCCTTTCTCATGGCTAGCAACTCAGTTTTTGGGATACCCTTGGCCAACAGAGGGTCCAATCAGTCAGCCACCCAGCCACTGGGGGGGAGCTTTAAGATTTTATTTTAATTCACACTATGTAGCTGACAAATTCATCATCATTATCAAATAATTTGTAAAACACAAGCTTGAACATGTGAATATTGCATGTGGAATCTTCCCTGGTTGGTGTCTTAAAGTTGAAATGGTTTTCCTGACCTTTCAGGCTCCTATTAGGCATTTCACAAGCAAGATTTGCATAAACCTAAGAGGCATGAGCAAAATGTGTGATCTGAGATTTCCTAGGTTCTAGTGTAATCACTACTGTGTTTTACTGCTGCTGTTGCTTTGAGATGTATTATGTGATGTTTTTAAGGGAAATAGAAAACCAAGTACAATACAAATACTCAGGTTGGGAAGGAACAAAGGCATTCTTCTGGTGGTAAAACAAGGTAATATGAATTTGTTTGAATTTTCTCTTTCTGCTCTCAGACAAGGACAAGGCTTAAAAGGAATATTCAGGGCATGATAGCTTTTCTCCAAAGATAAGCTATGTGTGTGACATTCCTTTCCAGTTGTCATTTTCCTTTGTGTCAGCTTGGAACAAACTGACAGAATCAATTAATCCATTCAAATACTGAATTATATAACTTTAAGGTAACTTACAACTCTGAGATTCTATGAAAATGAGATTCTTTCTCAGCCAAAGAAAGTAATATGGGGAAAGAATAGTAGATTTTATGGCCTTGTGATAGTAATTTGGGCCATGTTTTGGACAATAAGAATCAATGTCATGTAGGATCACAGGAGAAACCTGCCCTTTTCCCTTTGGTTGGTTCGCTGAAAGATCACCTCACAATCATGGTAGATTAATAAGAGAAAGGTTTATTTCTAAATACCAAGAACATGGGGGGGAAGGACCACAAGAATGATTACCAACATCTCAGTGATGTTCAGAGACTTTTAAAGATGCCTTTTAGAAGGGAGAGGGGCAGTGTGGAAAGACTACCTGAAGCAAGTGGTTGCCGGTGGGGATGTGCATAGACAGGTGGAAACAGATTGAGTTGTAGATTAACCTGAGGGACAGTTCTCTTGCTTCAAATGACCTTATGGCCAGGTCAATAAGTATGCAATAAGGAAGTCAGTAGCCCCTTCTGATTCTAAATCAGGTTACTCAGATTTTATAGAGGAGAGGCCAGGGCTTTCTGATCATGAATGACCTTTAATTAAAAATATTCTTTATACCAAGGAATCATATTTTGGGGTGGAATTTCCTTAACTCTTTCAGTCACGATTAGGAAAATCGATCCTTGAGTCCATTAATGATGTGTCTAATATTCTGAGGTATTATGATGTTGTGAAATATTTATTTAGTCTTTGTTCCTATTTCCAGGCATGAACTCCTAAAATCCTTTCGCTCTTCAAAGAGATAAGTGTCGTTTTCTTGCTAGTGAATTAACTGATGGCCGACAGTCCCAAGGTAGATACAGGATGGGACTGGTCAAAAGAAAGACCAAGGCAAGAAAGATTAGAGAATAGGGACTTTCTGTCCCAGTCCCCAACCTTCAGGGATAGGAGAAGGGCTGCAGGTTAAGTTGATGACCAATGACCAATGTTTTGATCAATCATGCTTACAAAATGAAACTTCCATAAAATCTGAAAGAACTGGATTCAGAAAGCTTCCAGATAGCTAAACACATAGAGGTTCCTGGACTGTACTGTACCCAGAGAGGGCATGAAAACTACATGTCCCTTCCAACATGTCTTGCTCTATACATCTCTTCATATCTATCTTTCATAACATCCCTTCTAAGAGATTGGTAAATGAACATGTTTCCCTGGGTTCTGTGACCAATCTAGGAAATTAATATAGCTCAAGGGTTGTGTGACTTTTGAGACCCTTGGTTTATTGCTGATCTGTCAAAGCATGGGGAAAACAACCTGGGGCTTGTAATGAGCATTGGAAGTGGGGAAGGGCTGTCTTACAGGACTATTCACAACCTCTGAGATCTGGTACTATCTCCAGATAGACAGTGTCAGAATGGAATAAATTAGAGGACACTAAAATAATTTAGTTTTTAAACTAAAAACTCCCACCCTCCAGCAGCCAGCTGGCTATGATTGGAGTCAGAAGGCTTCTAGGCAGGGACAGGGAAATGGGACTTGGACAAGGAGCTTTAAGAGAAGATGCTGGGCACAGTCAACAGTCTTGGAAAATTCCAGGACTGTTTCCAGCAGGAAATTTTATAATCACAACAGAGTGTCTGCTTGACCTATGCAACTATTAGTCAGTAGCTGTCTAGGTTGGACATACCAGGAAGAATGATCCCTCAAGGGGGGCTGGGCAAAGGAAGCCCTTTGAGCTAACAGAGAGCCAGTAACTATGAGCATTGCAATTTGAAAGAACCAACCAGAGTGTGCCACAAATAACCACAAAAACACTAAGGCTTAAAAGCTCCTATACTCTGGACACCGCCCACCCCATCCCACCCCCCCCCACACCCCCAACCCCACCACTATGCAGAGGCTTTACTTTCCTCTAATTGGTAATAAAATCGATCCTTTTGCTTACTCATGGTCCATGAATCCATTCTTACATTCCCAAGAACAAGGACTGGGCAGGAAAATCCAGCATCATCTGGACCCCCCCCTCTCCTTGGACAGGAAGATCCCTAAAACTGAGTAGCCAGCCAGGAGAGAGATCAGACAGGCCTCATTTTGTCCTTCACTCTACCCTCTAGTGACTCATGCAAAACATTCAGGCAGGTCCTTAATATACATAACAAACCATTATAGTCGGGGCATAGGTCCTATGGTTTGTCTGATTAACAGACCCTCAGGTTAGCATTCCTTTCCATTGACTCCTGGTGCATCAGACAGCGCCCAAGTCTTTCAGCCAATTGTCACATTAAGAATCTTTAAACTCACCTGTGACTTGTAAGCCCCCACTTTGAGATGTCCCAACATTTGGGGGTCCAAACAATGTATGTGTTCCATGTACTTATTGATTTATGACTTTACCTGTAATTCCTGTCTCCTTAAAATGTATAAAACTAAACTGTAACCCCACCATCATTAGTCCACTTGCTCAAGCCTTCTTGGGGGTGGCTCTGGGTCATGATCCTCAAATTTAGCTCAAAATAAGCCTCTATAAATTATATTATAGAGTTTGGCTTCTTTTCCTTTGACCTCACCCAGCTGCTGTCTGTTGCAGAACTGCATGTTTGCTTACCAGTGGGGAGAAATCCCCACACATCTGATGGTAGAAGCAAGTTCTGAGGGTCTAGTGAGTTTATTCATTCCTCTATATTTTACACAAACATCATTTAGCATTTTCTTTTCACATGTGTATTAATGCCTTTTCTAAATCTAAGAGCAGTGATTGGAGGAGGACTTTCGAAGGGCAGTTAATAATTTTGAAGGTTTAAATATCATATATGCATATAGATACATGTGTTTATACATATATAAGAATTAATAATAATAACACAGTTATTAATAGTCATCAACTACCTTAAGATGAGAATGATAATTAGTTGTTCTTCCTTAATGTTCCAGGGCAGGAGAAAATAACTTTAGACAAGTCATTGGAGATTTCAATTTAGTATCTGAAGAACATTTTCTGGAAGATTCATGACATTGAAGTGTCAGTGCAGAGGTAGCTTTCTGAAGAGATAATCTGAAATTGGAACAGATGCTCATCCGATAGGCTATTTCCTGGTTAGTCATGATGAAAGTTTGGAGGATGGGCTGATTGACTCATCCACAATTTTCCAATACCTGTCAGCATCCAGGTAGAAATAGCTGTTGCAAATCCTTTGCAAACTGGAATAGATATAAATAAAAATAAACATATTCTCAGTTAAACATGATGTTACATCCAAATACTATAATCTATTTTAATTTTAATGTCTTCTAACTTCTAGCTGTCTCTATATCAGATGAAAATACAGATGTATGATTTCAAAGCTTATTGTGGTCTAGTCTGAAGTAATCTAATACATATTTATTGATTCCTGTCTTTATGCCAGGTACTTCTCTCTATTCTGGAAATATAGCAATGAAGGAATCATTCAAATATGCCTCCTTTTTATAAACCTTACAGTATAGTGAGAGTCTGAGGTTAACAATTATTTTTTAAAGTAAGATATATAGTATAATATATAATCATACAGTATAATAAAGGATGAAAAAGACTCAGAATGGGAATAGGAAGTTTGTGTGTCTTGGGCAGAGGAGTGTTATTACAATTTTAAGCAAGATGGTGAAGGAAGGCCTTAAGAAGAAGGGGTTAAAACTCAGAAGCAGATGAGGAAGTAAGTCATAGATATACAAGGGAACAGTGTTTCAGGCACAGAGAATGAGAGCGGATACCCAAGAAGGGTGAGGTCTGGGAGAACAGGTCTTGTCAAAGAGAGCACAAGGATACACTTACAGGGTCCTCTCCATGGTGACTCAGCCCTTAGGAATTTGTAACTTCTTGGAACTTGGAAATTTCCAAGTTCTGTGGGGGCTGGACTAGCATTTCCCGCTTGATTCAAATTGGCCAATGAGAAGAGTACCTGTCGGGTGGAACTTCTTGACTGTCAATAAACAGGGAAAAATCAAGCTAGAAGGGGAGCACGGCCATTTGGAATTTTTCTATGCTGTAAGCTCCCAACTGGTGAATAAAGCCCTTCCTCTTATAAACGTGGTGTTTGGGTGCTCTTTCTCTCTTTTGGGCCTTGTCTTCCTGCAACAAGAACAGTTTAAGTGCAAATTTCCTGAAGAAGGGGTTTTGAAAAAGAGTATGGCAGCCAGTTGCAGTGGCTCACACCTGTACTCCTAGCACTCTGGGAGGCCAAGGTGGTGGATTGCCAGAGCTCACAGGTTCAAAACCAACCTGAGCCAGAGTAAGACTTTCTCGAAAAATAGCTGGGTGTTGTAGCGAGTGCCTATAGCTCCAGCTACTCGGGAGGCTGAGGCAAGAGAATCTCTTGAGCCCAAGAGTCTGAGGTTGCTGTGAGCTGTGATGTCACAGGACTCTACCAAGGACAATGTAGTGAGACACTGTAACAAAAAAAAAGAAACAAAGAAGGAGAGAATGAAAAAACAGGCAAGGAGTATGGCATAATCTAACTATTGTTTTTTTTTTTTTTAAGGAGTACCCTAAATGCTGCTGCAAGAATAAACAAAAAGGTCGTGGTGAGGAAGCAGAAAGAGAGAGCACAGTTAAAATTTATTTCAATAATTACAGCAAATATCTTGGATTGGGCCAGAACAACAGCAGCCAATGTGGTAAAATGTGGTCCGAATACTAGAACAGCGGATGGGGTAGGGGTTGAACGTAGGAGAGGGGAGGACATTGAGTAGCTGGAAGGGTGATGCTGCCATAAATGGAAACAGGGAAGATTACACAGGGGAGGCATTTACAGGGAAGATCTTGAGTTTGGCTTAAGCATTGTGAATGAGAATGTTTAAAAGATACTCAAGTCGATGAAAGAAGTTAGGGCAGAGAAACAAAATTTTGGCCCATAATGATATTTAAAACCATGATTATTAAATGAGATTAGATGAAATTACCTAGACAATTAGCAGATAAAAAAAAAAACAGCCAACTCCCTGAGGCATCAATGCATTGAGAGATCAGAGAAAGAGGAGAGACATGGATAGTAGATGACAGCGAGAAAAATAGGTGAGTTGTCCTAAAAGTGAAGAAACCCTGGAAGCAGAAGTGATCCACCGTCAAGTGCCACTGGTTGATCAAATACAGCAAGGAAGAGAAACTGACCATTCGATTTAGCACACTGTAGGAAACTGGTGACTTTGCCAAAATCAACTTTGGCAGAATAGTAAAGATGAAAAATATCCAAAAAAGATGCGAAATTCTAGACGATATTTCTGCTAACTGCTTGCTAATTTAAATATTTTTAAAAGTACGGCAGGTGGGCTACAAAATATTGAAAGTGGGAAAATAAATAATAAACAATTTTTATATGCTTTGCCTATTAATTACAAGCCATTTACCAGCTGGAAATATGATGTAAAAGGAGTTGGGGCAAATATAAAACTGCTGAGCAGAAAAACAAAACAAAACAGTAATTACTGAAATTCACAGTGTTAACATCTATTGGCCAAAAATTTCTGCTTATAGTTTATGACATGAAGCAGAGTCTAACATTAACATAAAACGTAGAAGGAAAGTTCTCTGCCAAGCTTCACTTGCATCATTTTTAAACTTGCCCAGGTTGAGTTGAGTATGAAAGTTGAAGCTACAGGCAACAAAGAATAATATTGGCATTTTGGTACATTTCTAGAAAATGCTGAGAAAACTGGCCTTATAAGTATGGGACAATGTGCATGACCCATAAGACAAACAAAACAATTTTTTTTTCAAACTCTGACGATTATGTGAAATTTAGAAAGTTTTGCTTTATTCAAATATGGATAAAAGTCAACGTTAGCAATGTCTAAGAGTCAAAATCAGGTAAACAACTATTTATGGACTTTCTCCTATTGAGAAAGGCAATGTAATAAGGCCTTGTGGAACACAAATAGGATACGACATGTCATGGATTCTGCCTTCAATGATTTTGAAGTCCATACGAAGAAAAAAGGAAAGAAAAGACTAAATTCTAAATAACCATGTGCAATTTAAAATTTGCTTACAGAGGAAAATGTAATAGCTGTCCTAAATATGCGTATTTAATAATATAATCAGTGACTCTTTCAATATAATAGTATACTTGGAAAAGGAAGGGATTGATTCAATCTAGTAGGCTTTGTGGAACAGGTCAAATCTGATTCCGTGATTAGGCATAGTCACTCTGCTCCTGACATGCAACGCCCAGTGGGAAAACATATGAACACATAATTGCAACACAAATGCTAGCCAACAGAACAGAGGCATATGACTAAAGCTACAGACACAAATAACTCTATTAAAGGATTAAGATAAGGTTTCCTAGATTCAGGACTGTGAGTTGAGTTTTGAAGAAGAGATAACATCTGGAAAGGTAAACAACAGAACAGAAGCAAAAATAGCGCCAAGCCTTTTAACAGGAGAGTGAATAAATGTGGTGAAGCAAGTCTTCGCGGAGAATCACTTCTCATTGGAGGGATATGATAAAATAAATGTTATAGAGTTATTTATTTGGTGATGATATCACCAGCTATAAACCAAAAAGAGAAAAGGCTTATAACAAGGTCATCAGCGCAATTCTTAGTAGGTATTTATCTTTATCTAAATCCCAATATATGTATGAGCATTTTGTTTGACTATTTCAATAAAAAGATATGTCTATGTATTTATAGGATGTAAATACAAAATAACCAAGTACTGCCTTTCCCAAACTCTATGTGCCATCTTACTTAAATAGCAAATATGGTATTTAGGACTAATAGCTATGCCTGGACTTTTAGTTTTGCCAAGTTAATATATTGTCCAAATGTAATTTTAAAATCTTAAAGTCATGAATAATATAAATGTATGGTAATAAACAATGAAAAATGGCTCAGCACTCATAGCACAGTAGTTACAACTCCAGCCATATGCACCGAGGCTGGTGGATTCAAACCCGGCCCAAGTCAACTAAACCACAATGCCAACTGCAACCAAAAAATAGCTGGGTGTTGTGGTGGGTGCCTGTAGTCCCAGCTACTTGGGAGGCTTCAGTGATTCTCTTGCCTCAGCCTCCACGCTAGGACTACAGTTGCCCACCACAACGCCTGGCTATTTTTTCTTTTGTTGTAGTTGTCATTGTTGTTTAGCAGGCCTGGGCTGGGGTCCAACCCGCCAGCCCCAGTGTTTGTGGCCAGTGCCCTAACCACTGAGCTATGGGTGCTGAGCCTAGATTGGCTAATTTGAGTAATTTTGTTGGGCTCTGGGGCTTAGGAGCAGTCCTTAATTGTCTGGTACCTGGCCTTGGGGGGATTAGGGAAGGTATGTGGTGGCTGGGAGTTTGAGAGCCTAATAGGAAAAGTGGCTGAGCAACTGAATCAGCTAATTAAGAAAGGAAACTGACCCGCCTCCAGCCAGACCCTCAAAATTGGGTCAAGATGTTACATTTTATTAGTTTCTAGGAAAAAAATCAGCATCAGAGATCCTTAATTTAAGATAAATTATAATTCTACTTATTAATATACTTTGAAAATAAGAAAATACTTCAAACTTTCATGATGACATGTTTAAGGGCTTTTCTTGACTATTCCCACATGGTCACTGTTTTCCTCATCTCAGCCTGCCATAACAAAACACAGTAGGTAGGATGGCCCTAACAAGAAAACAACAGAACTTGATTCTTCACACCATCCTGGAGACTGGAGATCTGAGGTCGGGAGTGTGCCTGCGTGGCGGGCCTGCTCTCTGGCTTACAGATGGCCGCCTGCCTCCTCAGCCTCTCCTCATGGTGGAGGAAAAGCAAGCTCTCTGGTGTCTCTTCTCATAAAGGAACTGATCTCATCATAGGGTGGTAGTACCCTCGTGACCTCATCTAAACATAAGTACCTCCCAGAGTTCCCATCTCCAAATATCCTCACATTGGGAGACAGGGCTGCAACATAGTTTGAAGGAGACGCAATTCCGTCCGTAGCAGACAGGGAGCAGCTTGAGATCAACAACCTCAGCCACGGTTCCGACATAAATACAGTGAAAAGCTCTATTGCTAAATCCAATGGTCTGTCCTTAATTCTCATTGTACTTGACTGTCAGCCTTTAGCAAACTTCACTTTTTTTCTATATGCTTTAGGAGTTGCTTCTTTTTTCCTTTACTTGAGGCAGTATTCTCCCTCCCAGCTTGTCTAAAGGGAAGTCTGAAGTGCAGATTAAAGCATCCCTAAAGCAACAACAACAAAAATTAAATGCAGGATGTAAAATGTTGCTGCTCCAGACCCAAAGTGCAGATCTCAAAAGCTACATCCAGTAAGCGTGATGTACTTTCTTAATTTAATTAATTGCACACGTAGGCAAACGTGCTACTCAAGGAAGGAGTTAACTTGCAGGCCTGATGCTTCCCGATTCTCACATTTCTGTGAGCTTTTGAGGGCTGACCTTGGGTGACAATGAAGAATTTGGTTTTTGGAAGGTTTCCTTCATGACTAATTAATAAAGTTGTTTTGCATGCCTGGGGCACTGAACCCTGCAGTACCAGCTTGTCTAGATTGTTTGTGCAAACAATATGATTTATGATGAACACCTGTTTTCCTTCTGGGAGTCTGGGATTTTGATCATTGAAGCTAGTAGCAGGGGTACAGAGTACTTACCTGCGTGACCAACTTCCAATAAAAGTCTTCAGCTCTGTGTCTTAAGAAGGCTTCCCTAAGCAGAATCACTTGCCACAATTCATTGCTGGAGGATGAAGGATGTTTTATGTGCCCCCTGATGGAAAACTTTGGAAGTTGCGTCCGTATCCCTCTAGAGTTCCCCCAGTGAGGCTTTTGTCTTTGCTCATTCTGTTTTGTCTCTTCACTGCAATAAACTGTAGCCATGAATACAACTAAGATCACTGGAGTCCTGTGAGGACTTCTAGTGAATCTCTGAACATGCAGGTGATTAGCAGACACAGGACACATCCCCCCAAAAGGCTTCAAACCAGATTTCTTGTACTCTCATTCTTGCAGAATAGATCCCCAGCATTTCAATAGAGGTCACTCAAACTAGATTCCCAAATATTGTTGCTGCTAACAGAGAATTACTTGCTGGTTTTATATACACCAGAAACAGAACCAAAATTGGTCATGAACCAGAAGCAAAAAAGCAAAATGGCAGGGTCAGGAGAAAAATATGTTAGCAAAGGTAAATTGCTATTGCTACCTTTGATTCACTCTGGAAGAGCAAGGTAAAGAACAGATGAAGTTGCTTCAAGGAGCACTCAAAGAATAGAGATTTATATAATCAATAGAGAAAGTCTGAGATAAGTTTTCTAAGTGAGAAACAAAACTAGTTAATGTGCTATAGGGCATTAAAACCATAATCTTTGCAGTTGTCTTTTCCAACTACTAGAAATGAGTTAGAATCTCCTCCTGACAAAAATAACACATAACTCTACAGGTCTGAGCCTTAATCAGTGTTACAGAGTGACTCAAAGGTACATCCTGAAAAATAATACAATTCTTAGGTGAATCTGTTAGGCAGTGCCCTAGTATAATATTGCAAAAAAACAACATTACACTGAGGCATCCTTTTGGTGTACTTTGAAGTGGGTTGAATGTTTTTTTCTTATTGAAATGATAACAAATAAACCCGTAATAAATAACTGTACAAATTGTAGTATACTGAAATGTATATGTGGACAGAATTTTAAAAATAAATTTGAATAAGAAATAAAATTTACTCATGCAACAATTTCTGGCATTGACAACTTATGACAAAAGATCATTTGGTTCTTTCCAGTAAATGTTATATTATTAAAAGATTATGCCATATAGATAAGTATTAACATTGAATATTTTTCAGGAGGAATGTAGTACACACTATTCTTTGTTATTAAAGTCAGTGCAAGAGGTGTGTGCCACTTTGAGGTAGTGAAGTATAATGGAAAATGATTCTTCAATAAGGTAAGAATTGTAGCTTCATAAAACTCACTATTTGCAAAATGGTGCTGCAATGAACTGAGGATTTGTGTCTCCTCAAAATTAATATGTTGATGTCTATCCCCCAATGTGAGGGTATTTACACGTGGGTGCTTGCACCCAACTTAGGTTATGAGAGTGGAGCTCTATGAATGGGAATAATGCCCTTACAAAAAGAGGCGGGACAGCCAGCTTGTTCTCTTTCCGCCACATAAGGATACAATGAGAATTTGGCAAAGGGCTTTCTTCTAAGTTTTAGAACTTCTACAACTTAGAAGAAATCCCTCACTATTCTGGCACCCTGAATGCCTACTTCCAGCCGCCAGAACTGTGAGAAATAAATTTCTATTGTCTATGAGCTACCCCGTCTATGATATATTGTTATATAGCAGCCCAAAGAAATATGGAGACAGTTACTGTAGTTATGCACAATTGACAAGGTCATCTGTAAGCCTATGTTGTGCTGCCATGTGATTCCTTAAAAATAAAACTAACTCTCAGTGCATCCTGAATGAGGGAAGCTGGATAAGCTGGATGGCAGAGAAGAAAGCAGGAGACATCAATTAATCACCTTGCTTAGGCCAAAAAACAAAAACAAAACAAAAAATCCAAAGGAGTGGGGTGGGGGAGTTTGCTCCATATTTATACTGATGTATTATGGAAAAAACTCCTTAAAATAGGGCAGTGCCTCTGGCTCAGTGAGTAGGGCACCAGCCCCATATACTGAGGGTGGTGGATTCAAGCCTGGCTCCAGCCAAACTGCAACAAAAAAATAGCCGGGCATTGTGGCAGGCGCCTGTAGTCCCAGATGCTCAGGAGGCTGAGGCAAGAGAATCCCCTGAGCTCAGGAGTTAGAGGTTGCTGTGAGCAGTGATGCCACAGCTCTGTACTGAGGGCAACAAAGTGAGACTCTGTCTCCAAAAAAAAAAAAAAAAAAAAAAAAAAAACTTCTTAAAATAAATGAATTATCTAACATTTACGACCTTGGCGATTTCATCAAATCTCTAAAAATTCAGTTGAAGTTTAATAAACTAATTAAAGGATCCTTGACTTTCCTGGTACCCAGAAACATAGAGTGATGCCCTTAAAGTGAAGCATTCATCATGTGTGAGGAAGCTACATCTTACAAGGTGATTGATACTCCCCTTGTTATTTCCTACATGAATTCCAGGACTAGTTCCACTGCCCATGTTTCACAGGTGAGCAATGAACATTTCTCAGAAACCCTGTACATCGATAATCATTAAGGGTTGCTTTTCTCATAAGTCCAGAATATTATCAGGCTAGCATATTTGAAAAAGTAGCACAAAAACACACAAATCCATATACTGATTAATGAAAAGCTAATGAGTAAGAAATATTTTGGCAGAAATCCAAAAGTTAAGAGAAGAACAGAAAACCAGGCCTAGGATGAACAACAGCATCACACACATACACATACAAGGTCAGAAAATTAAGTTTTTGAACTTGACCTAGAAAAGTACTTTGAAGGGTAGACTAGGCAGTGCCAACGGAAGTAGTTTTGAAGATGACTGTAATTATAGTCAGTAATGAGGTATGGACTACTTTGTCAAGTTTGCCATGAACTTAAGATCCAATCTGGTACATATTTTTTTTCTACTTTGGGACTATGCAGGATCCAGTGCCCCCTCCCTGCTCCCCAGGCTTGGGCAGGGAGGACAGGGAGACACAGTGGGTTCAGCCAGGCTGGGGGAGCCAGACACTACATGGTCTGAAGGCCCAGGGCCCTCCCCTGTTTCTCAGCCACTGGAGCCCTATCTCTGCCCCGGCCTGTATGTCCCTGTTCTAGACTGGGTAGGAGGGAGAGGACTTTGTTGGGAATAAATTCACTATTGTAGAGTGGTGGTGGTAAATATAACCTTTAAAAATAGCCATTTGCAATTAAAATTCTTTCTTACTCTTAGATATTCAGTACGGGAAATGACAGCTTTGTCAATGCTGTGATCTTTGGGAGCTGCTGTGACTCATTAATAGATATAAGGTATGATTGCAAAGATGCTAAAACTACATTATAAAGAATAGGAAATATAACATGAAGACTCTGTTTCTTTAGACTTTGGAGGACTGCTGTAATCTTACCTACTCTTGTAACACAATGCTAATATTTGTATCAATGCACAGAACACAACCTCACCTTCACATATGCCTTTTGATGTGGGTCTTTCTCCAGGCTTCCCTGGTGTCCAGCACCAAATGCCAGAACTGAGACTTAGGCACTCTTTAGAGCCACACAAAGTGGTTCGGCCTTTCTCATCCATGGCCTTCGGTAGAGGATGAAATAAAGTTGTGTGGGCTTTCTCACCCATGTGAAGGTGCCAAGTATCCCTAAATCACTATAACTGTGTATGGTGATGTCACGCTCACGTAACTGCTGCCTAACATATTGCCACTTTTATTCCCCTGGATATAAAGGTATACAGAACCTTCCTTGTATGGATTGCAGAGAGCAAATCGTAGATTGTAGATGATCTATGTAATTCAGGTACCTGGCCACCAAGAACCCATGTAGCTCACCAGCCACAGTGAGCTAAATAAAAAATGTTATAACTTCCCTCCATGACTGAGTTTCTTTCCGACCTGTCCAAATCAAAACACTGACATACCCAGTTATTCTCTTTAAGCAAAGCTTTACCCCTTTAGGGGAATAAATCCTACCTTCATTTCCCCCAACCATCACTCATGTCAGGCTCAAATATTTGACAAAACCTCATTAAAGGCTCAATGATAACTAGAAAAGGAAAAGAAGGGCTCATTACATAGGGAACTTAAAATTGAATGTCGGATACTAATATTTCCATAATCTTATCCTAACTGTAACTCCAGTAAGATTAGCCCACATGATGAAATCCCCAAGCTAGAGATGTTGGCGTGGATGTGGAGAAAAGGGAACACTCCTACATTGCTGGTGGGAATAAAAACTAATACATCCATCCCTTTTGAAAAGTGGTTTGGAGAACACTCAGAGATCTAAAAATAGACTTGCCATTTGACCCTATAATTCCCTTACTTGGTATATACCCAGATGACTAAAAATCACATTACAACAAAGATATCTGTACCAGATTGTTTATTGCAGTCCAATTCATAATTGCTAAGTCATAGAAGAAGCCCAAGTGCCCATTGATCCATGAATGGATCAATAAATTGTGGTACTGGTATACCATGGAATATTATGCAGCCTTGAAGAAAGATGGTGAATTTACCTCTTTCATACTTTCATGGATAGAGCTGGAACACATTCTTCTTAGCAAAGTATCTCAAGAATGGAAGAAAAAGTATACAGCCCTAATATGAAGCAAATTTATACCTTTCATGTGAAGGCTACAACCCAATTATTGCACAAGAAGATGGAGAAAGGGGAGAGGGAGGGAGGAGGAGGGAGAGGGTGGAGGGAGAGAGGATAAAGGGTGAAATCACATTAGAGGTGCATCTTTGAAGGGTCAAGAGAAAACTACTAAATGCAGAACACAAATATTTTCACACAGTAAATGAGAAAATCTCATGAATGTTATGTCTAACTGATGGATTAAAATATCTCAGATTGTATATGAAGCCTGCACACTGTACTCCATGATTGAACTAATGTACACAGCTATGATTCAATAAAATACATATATATTAAATAAATAAAATAAAAAGAAAAAGTAGAAAAGTTTGCCTTCAACAAGTAGGTACTGTCTGTAGGCTTGGAAATGAGGTGGTTGACCTGGGCCTTGTGGCAGCTATCCATGGACTATGCATGCCCCATGTGCTGGGCCACACAACTCAGGAAATGAGTGAAAAATTCACTAAACAGATTTATATATTAAATAAGATGTACAGGATGTGTTTCTGAACAGGTCTCTGCCAACGTAAGGCTGTGTTCCAGGAAGAAAGACAAGCAATGACTAAGTAGTTGCATGATTAATCAATGTCAAGATACCCTGGCTCTAGGAAAAAGGAAAGTCCTGTGTGTGTGTGTGTGAGAGAGAGAGAGAACTCATATGAGCACAGAGGATATTGGTCATGGCATTACCATGGAGCGTACCTTCTAGCACAAACCTGCCTACCTTCACACCTAAACATTGCCATTACTTGCCATGTGATCTTTGGTAAGTTTCTTAATGCCTTTGTGCCCAAGTTTCTTCATCTACAAAAAGAGAGTAGTTAGAGGAACTAAGTTTTAAGTTTTACATGAGTGAGCACTTAAGTTCTTGGTGTAATACAATGAGTGCCACAGACATGTTAGCTAAGGGCACCTAAGGATGAGAAGAAGACTTCCTCCTGACTGGTAGAAGGGAGAGGTTGCAGGCCTTTGGAAGAGTATGCACAATAGACTCGGGGAGGCAAATAGCCCTATTTCAAAGATTTTTCCAAATAAGAGGATTTTTACTGTGATATAAAACTTACCTATTTAAGTGCTATAAATTTTATCATATTGAGAGCTAGTTTACAATTATTCTAGGACATAAAAGTCTAAGTTTAATTTTTCTTAGAGAGAGGAAAGACAGTGGGGGAAGAGATGAGAGAGACAGAAGACAGCAGGGAGTGAGAGAGGAAGATGGGAGTATAGTTTATATTTTCAAAAACAAAATCTCTTATGTAAGTATATGACATGTGGAT
Source organism: Arctocebus calabarensis (assembly GCA_963573935.1). Classification (NCBI taxonomy): domain Eukaryota; kingdom Metazoa; phylum Chordata; class Mammalia; order Primates; family Lorisidae; genus Arctocebus; species Arctocebus calabarensis. The sequence continues at coordinate 7,318 of CAUYON010010003.1, read as the reverse complement.
CATTTTAAGCCGTTTTTCAACTACTCATCATCAAAATCATCTATTTCACTATGGTACCAGTCAGATTTAGTGGACTGTGTTTCCCCAACTAAAATGGCCCACAACTACTGGATATATATTCTTTGTGAGGTAATGATCTTACTTTTATATTTTTCTCTGTGTTCTCATGGTCAAACTCTAAACTTCCCTGGCTTTTTTTTTTTATATCACTTTGTGTGCCTGACTGTAGCAACTCAGAGCCCCAGGAATATTCTTTTGAATCTGGTGAGAGATGAGAAAACACTTAATGCAATTTGTATTTGAATGTAAGATGAAAGAAGAAGAAGAGTGAATAAATGGAGTGCAGGCAACTAGCATCTGGGCCTGAAATACCCAGAAATACCTATGAAATACCTATGGTATTATAGAAATACCATAATAAGACCTAACAAGAATAGAAACATCCTGTCGATATTAACAATGCCTATAACCAAAGCATCTATCCAGAGCCTTGACCTCCAAAAGAGCAGCACCCACAAGCAAAGTCAAAGGTTCATACCAAACACATGCAACAGACATTCCCTCATGACTGAGGGGGAAGGGGGAAAAAAGCCTCATCTAAACAAAAGAATATCCCCAAATAAGAAGCAACAGCTGCCTCAAATGAGAAGAAATCAGTGAAAGAACTCAGGAAGTATGAAAAATCAGAGCAAAAGAACACTCTTGAAAGAGAACGTCATGTTTGTAGTAAGGGATATCAACTAAAATGAAAATGTTGAAATTACAGATGAAGAATTCCAAATATGGATTATAAGGAAGCTCAATGAAATTCAAGAGCAGGTAGAAAACAACTCAAATAAATGAGAAACACAACTCAGGAAATGAATGAAAAATTCACTAAACAGATTTATATATTAAATAAAATCAAATAGAACTTCTGAAAATAAAAAAAGGTATTTAAGGAAATATATTTAAATATTTATAAATACATTATAAATATATTTAAATATTTATAAATATATTATAAATATTTAAATATATATTTAAGGAAATATATTTCCTTAAATGGAAAACAATAGAGAGTTTTTAAGAATAGACTAGACAAGGTTGAAGAAAAATAATTTCAGAGCTTGAAGACAAACCTAATTCAGCCAGTCAAGAATAAAGAACAGATAGTCGGTCGTTGTGGTGGGGGTGCCTGTAGTCCCAGCTACTTGGGAGGCTGAGGCAAGAGAATCATCTAAGCCCAGGAGTTGGAGGTTGCTGTGAGCTGTGTGAATCCATGGTACTCCACCAAGGGTGATAAAGTGAGACTCTGTCTCTACCAAAAAAAAAAAAAAAAAAAAAAAGAATAAAGAAGAATAAATGAAGCCTGCAATAAATATGGGATTATGTAAAATGGCTAAATATAAGAATCATAGGCATGCCTGAGGGTGAAGATGAAAACACAGAAGAGCTGGAAAACTATATGAGGGGAAATTTGAGGAAAACTTCCTAGGTCTCGCTAAAGTATTTAGATTGCCAGGTACAAGAAACTCGTTGGCACCTGAGAGATTTGTTGCAGAATGGCAATCAGCAAGACACACAGTCATCAGAATGGCCAAAGTCAACATGAATGAAGAACCCTGTGATCTGTGAAGTGAAAACATCAAGTAACTTATAAGAGAAAACCCATCAGACTAAATACAGACTTCTCAGCTGAGACCTTGAAAGCCAGAAGGGATAGGGCCCATCTTTAGTCTTCTTAAACAAAACAACTCTTAGTTGTATCCTGAAAAACTAAGTTTCATATATGAAGGAGAAATAAAGACTGTTACAGACAGGCAAACACTGAGTGAATATGTCAAGAACAGACCTACTCTGTGGGAAATACTCAGAACCACATTATACATGGATCAGCATATTAGATACCCACCATGCTAAAACCACACAAAAGCTAAAGCAAAGACCTCACATAAAATAAGTAGCACAAGAAGTAAAAATTAAAAAGGTTCATAATAGCAGTATGAATAGAACAGCATTTCACATATCAATTCTGTCAATCAATGTGAATGGTCTAAATCAAGAGACATAGGCTGTTTGACTTGGTGAACAAATACAACCCAAATATCTTCTGTTTCCAGGAAACACATCTAATCCACAAGGACTCATATAGACTCAAGGTGAAGGAATGGAAAAAAATAATCCATGTAAATGGAAACCAAGAGAAAGCAGGTGTAGCCATTCTCATAAAATTGACTAAATTGACAATAGTGAAGGAAGACAAAGATGACCAGTACATAATGGTAAAGAAAACAATTCAACAAGAAGGTATAATAATCCTAAACATGTATGCATTTAACACAGGAGTGCCTAGATATACAAAGCAAATCCTACTAGATCTAAGCAAAGAGATAAACAGCAGCTTTATAATTGTTGAGGCATCAATACCCCACCAACAAAACTGAACAAAAAAGAAAGAAAGAAAAAAAATAGGACTTAAATGAGAATCTAGAACAAAAGTGCCTAACAGAATTTTATAGAATATTTTATCCCACAACCACTGAATATACATTCTTTTCATCAGCACACGGAATATTCTCCAAAATTGATCATATCTGGCTCAGTGCCTGTGGCTCAATGGGCTAAGGCACCAGTCACGTACACCTGAGCTGGCGGGTTGGAATCCAGCCTGGTCCACCAAACAACAATAACGGCTGCAACCAAAAAATGGCCAGGCATTGTGGCGGGTGCCTGTAGTTCCAGCTACTTGGGAGACAGAGGCAAGAGACTCTCTTGAGCCCAGGAATTGGAAGTTGCTGTGAGCTGTGATGCCATGGCACTCTATCCAGGGTGACAGCTTGAGGCTCTATCTCAAAAAAAAAAAAAAAATTGATCATCTCTTAGGCTACAATCAAGTCTCAACAAATTCAAAAGAATAGAAATCATTTTATATATCTTCTCAGGCTACAGTGAAATAAAACTAGAAATCAACTCCATCAGTCACATTCAATTCTATACAAAGTCAGAGAAATTAAACATCTTGGTGCTGAATGATTATTGGGTCAATAATAAAATTTAGATGGAAATTGACATATTCAATAAATAGAACAATAAAGGGGAAATAGGCTACTAAAATCTAGGGGATTTAGCATAAGTAGTTCTAAGAGGAAAATTTGTAGTCTTCAATGCCTGTATCAAAAAGACAGAAAGTAAATGAAATGAAAAACAAAAAAGAGCACAAAGGATTAATGAAAAAAAGGGGGTTCTTTGAAAAGATAAATAAAATTAATAAACAACTTGCTACATACATCAAGAACAAAAAAGAAAGTACCCACATAATCTTAACCAGAAGTAAAAAGAGATATTACAACTGATGCCATAGAAATACAAAATATCATCTGTGAACACTATTCAAATCTCAATGCATATAAAATTTAAAATGTGGTTAAAATGGACAAATTCCTAGAAACATACAACCTTCCAAAACTCAGTCAAGAAGAAACAGAATCCTGAACAGAGTAACAATAAGCAATAAGATTGAAGCAGTAATAAAATTTTTTCTAACAATAAAAACTCTGGACCAACTAGATTCACAGCCAAATCTTACCAGACCTACCAAAAAGAGCTGGTAAGTATACTTCAGAATTTATTCCATTACATTAAGAAGGAAAAAAATCCTCCCCAACTCATTTTATGAAGCAGTATCACCTTGATACCAAAGCCAAGGAAGGTCACAACAACAACAAAATAAAAAAGAAAAAAAAAGAAAAGAAAAAAGACATGAAAACTATAAACCAATATTTCTTACAAATATAGATACAAAAACCCTCAATAAAATACTAGTAAATTGAGCGCAACAACACATCAAATAGAAAGAAGAGAGAGAGAAGGAAAGGTAAGGAAAATTCATCTTAACTAAGCGCGGGCTTCATCCCAGGGATGCAATGATAGTTTGACATATGCAAATCAATAAATGTAATTCATTTGTGATTCAATTGATGCAGAAAAAAACTTTGAACAAAATTAAGTATCCTTTTATGATAAAAACCTCAATAAACAAGGGTTGGAAGGAACGTAACTCAATATTATAAAAGCCTTCTATGATAAACCCACGGTCGACATCACAATGAAAGAGAAGAGTTGAAAAATTCCCAAAGAACTGGAACAAGACAAGGTTTCCCACTGTCACCATTTATGTTCAACATTATCTTGGAAGTTCCAGGCAGAGCAATCAGGCAAGAGAAAGAAAGAAAGTGTATACAAATCAGGAAAGAGAAAGTCAAAATATCAATCTTATAACTAGGAGCCCCTCCTGAAAGACTGCACTAAGAAACTCTTGGAATTGATAAATAAATTCAGCAAATTCTAGGTTACAAAATCAGTGTACACGCATCAGTAGCATTCCTATACAGGATTAACAGTCAAGCTGAGAGTCAAATCAAAGACTCAATAACATCCACAATAGCTACAAAGGAAATAAAGTGCTTAACTAAGCAGGTGAAAGATATCCAGAAGAACTCTGAAACAATGAGGAAAGAAATCACAGACAATACAAACAAGTAGAAAAATATAACATGTTCATGGATTGGTAAAATTAACATTGTTAAAATGTCCATATTATCCAAATGATTTATAGATTCAGTGCAATCCCCATCAACATACTAACATCGTATTTTGAAGATCTATAAAAGAATAATTCCATGCTTCATTTGGAACCTGAAAAGAGTCTGACTAGCCAAAGTAATCTTAAGCAAAAAGAAAAAATTTGGAGGCATCACATAACCTGGTTTCAAACCACATCACAAGATTAGAGTAACCAAAACAACATGGTACTGGCACAAAAATAGAGACATAGACGAATGGAACAGAACAGAGGACCCAGATATAAATTCTTCCACATATAGCAAACTAATATTTGACAAAGTGCACAACAATATACATGGGGAAAAGAAGTGTTATTCAACAAATGGTACTGGGAGAATTGAATAGTCACCTACAGAAGAATGAAATAGGATCCATATCTCCCACCACTCACAAAAATTAAAGATGTATAAAAGTCTTTCATGTAAGGCATAAAATAAGAATTCTAGAGGAAAATGTTGCAAAACTCTTCTAGATATCAGCCTAAGCAAAGAATTTATGAAGACCCCAGTGGCAAGTATAGCAACAGCAAACTAAATAAATAAATGGGGTTGATTAAATTAAAAATCTTCTGCACAGCTAAGGAAATAACCAACAGAGCAAATAGATAACCTACAGAATGGGAGAAAATATTCACAAACTGTATTCACAAAATATTCCCAAGCCCATAAAGGGCTAATAATCAGAGACTATGAAGTGATACCAGATTTCCCCCAGCCCCGACCCCCGGTGGGATTCTTGGTCTCTGGAATTAAGAATTAATTCATGAAACACAAGTGAGCAGGAGCAACAGAGTGATAGTTTGTTAGAAGAAGATAGGAAAGCTTCCAAACACAATTGAAGTGGTATGGAATACGGGTTGCAGTTGGAGCTGGCTGGGTTTGGGCTTTTATGCCTTGTTTTCCTTCCCAAACCAGCTGGCAAACACTGGTTGGTTCCTTCAAATCGAGCTGGTTTACACTGATTGATTTCCTTAAACCTTAACCGAATGGCTGCTGTTGATTGGCCCTTTATTTGTGCCAGGGATCTACTTTTTGCTCAATCCCCATAAGAAGCCCCTAGCCGGCATTGCTCTGACTAGCAATAGCCAGTGACCAATGGCTCCACAGGTCGCCCTAAAGGAGTCTCTCTCCCATCTTCTCTGTACCTATTTCCCAGTCCCTTTTTAAAGCCACCTAACTCCTATCATTTTCTCCCTTAGGATAGGGATAACTGCTGATAAGGACAGTTGGTGCCAATAGCTTTGGCTTCTTCCTGCTTGAGAGGGGTCTTCAGCTGGGGCAGCAGTCAGGGTCTCTTCCCTTCCCAGAGAGGGTCAATCTAAGGGACCATGGTAGATAGGGTGTTCATGCAAGGCTCCATTTCCAACACCATCTGGAGCTTGATGGATTCTAGGTGAGACTGGAAAAATCTGGTCAGCATGTTTAGTAAGTGTGGTCCTAACAGTCCTTGCTTAAAGCCTTTTTACTCCTAGCAAAAGGATTCAAGAAAATCAACCAAAAAACAAATAACCTCCTTGAAAAGTGGGGAAAAGACATGAACAGCTTTTAAAAAATTTTTCAGATTAATATGAGGGTACAAATGATTAGATTACAATGTTTGCATTTTTTAAGGTAAAGTCCCTGTTAAAATTGTGTCCCACACCCAGAAGGTATGCCATACACCCTCACATTGTGCCCATTAAGTGGGAGCACACCAATCCTCCTTCCTCCTCCCCTCTCCTCCCTTCACTCCTCCTTCCCCTGTTTCTTTTCCCCCTCCCCCTTCTACCAACTTGAATTGAATTGAGTTTATCTCTTGTGTGGGTGTGTATTAGTTGTATACTGGCTTCATATTAGTATTGAGTGCATTGGATACTTGCTTTTTCATTCTTGTGATACTTTGCTATGAAGAAGGTGTTTCAAGTCCATTGAGGTTATGACCAGAAGTTTTTTAAAAGAAGACAGACTAGGTGGCGCCCATAGCTCAGTGGGTAAGGCGCTGGTCACATACACCCAGGCTGGTGGGTTCAAACCTGGCTTGGGCCAGCTAAGCAACAAAAACAACTGCAACAGAAAAATAGCCTGGCATTGTGATGGGGGCCTGTAGTCCCAGCTACTTGAGAGGCTGAGGCAAGAGAATCACTTAAACCCAAGAGTTGGAAGTTGCTGTGACTTCATGCCATTCTACCAAAGGCAACAAAGTGAAACTCTCTCAAAAAATAAAATAAATAAATAAAAGAAGACAGACTAATAGCCAATATGCATGAAAAAATGCTCAACATCACTAATCATCAGGGAAATATAAATTAAAACCGCAAGGAGAACTTGCTCCAGTTAGAATGGCTTTTATTAAAAAGTCCAATAATAATAGATGTGGATGTGGATGAAGAGAGAGAGGAATGCTTATGTACTGGTAGTGGGACTGCAAATTGTTACAACTTTTTTTTTTTTTATTGAATCATAGCTGTGTACATTAGTTCAACCATGGGGTACAGTGTTGGGGGTTCACATGCAATCTGAGATATTTTTATCAACCTGATTGACATACCATTCATGATATTTTCTCATTTATTATATGAAAACATTTTTGATCCGTATTTAGAAGTTTTCTCCTGACCCTTCAAATATGTACCACCCATGTGATCTCACCCTTTGTCCTATCTCCCTCCACCCTCTCCCTCCCTTTCCCTCCCTCTCCCCTTTCCCCGTCTTCCTGTGCAATAAATGGGTTGTAG
>CAUYON010010002.1:0-57322 GCA_963573935.1 Arctocebus calabarensis | reverse complement strand
TTCTTTTAAATTTGCTGAGGTTAGATTTGTGACCTAAGATGTGATCAATTTTGGAATATGTTCCATGGGCTGATGAGAAGAATGTGTATTCAATTTTATTAGGATGAAATGTTCTGTAGATGTCTGTTAAATACAGTTGTTGAATCTGGTTAAGTTTAAATCTAAAATTTCTTTACTTAGCTTCTTACTGGAGGATCTATCTAACACTGCTAAAGGAGTATTAAAATCTCCAACTACTATAGAGCTGGAGGAAATCAAGTTACTCATGTCTATTAGAGGTTTTCTTATAAATTGAGGTACAGTCAGGTTGGGTGTATAAATGTTAACAATTGAAATCTCATCATATTGAGTATTACCTTTAACAAATATGAAATGTCCATCTTCATCCTTCCTTACTTTGGTTGGTTTAAAGCCCATTGTATCTGCAAATAAGATTGCAACACCTGCTTTTTTCTATTTTCCATTTGCCTGGAATATAGATGACCATCCCTTCACCTTGAGCCTAAATTTTTCTTTTAAGGTAAGATGAGATTCTTGTAGGCAGAACAGATATCTGGCCTGAGTTTTTGTATCCAGTCAGCCAACCTATGCCTCTTTAGAGGACAATTTAAGCCATTCACATTAATAGAACATATTGATAAATCTGTAGAAAATCTAGTGGACATTTTCAATCCTTTCATCACTGTGAAAGTTTGAATTTAGTAAGAAGTTTCTGGGTGAGTAAACTTCTATGGTGGAGGATGATGCTGGTTATTATGGTGGTTAGGTTTGAGAATATCCTGGAGAGCTGGTTTAGTTATAGCAAATTTCTTCAGCATTTGGATGTCATTAAAGTATTTAATTTCTCCATCGTAGATGAAACTCAGTTTAGCTGGGTACAGGATCCTGGGTTGAAAGTTATTTCGTTTTCGGAGATTAAAAGAAGATGCCCATTTTCTTCTAGCTTGAAAGATTTGATCAGAGAGATCTGCAGTTATTCTAATATTCTTCCCCTTGTAGGTAATAGATTTCTTGTGTCTGGTTGCTTTCAGAATTTTCTCTTTCATATTAACTTTAGTGAACTTAATTATGATGTGCCTGGAGGATGTCTTGTTTGGGTTGGATCGTGCTGGGGTTCTGAAACTGTCTGCTATCTGAATTTCAGAATCTCTCAGCATGTCTGGAATGTTCTCTTTCATAATCTCATAAAGAAGAGACTCTGTGCCTTGTGATGCTACTTCATCATTTTCAGGTACCCCTATAAAGCAAATATTGGTTTTCTTCGAGTTATCCCAGAGCTGTCTGAGAGAATGATCTGTTTTTGCCTTCCATTTCTCTACCTCTTTGGAAGTTTGGGAGTGTTCGAAAGCTTTGTCTTTCATGTCAGAAATCCTTTCTTTTGCTTGTTCCATTCTGTTACTGAGGGATTCTACTGTATTTCTCAGATCTTTGAGAGCTGCAACTTCTTTTCTCAATGTGTCAAAATCTTTGGTCATTTTGTCTCTGACTTCATTGAATTCCTGAGACATCTTTTGGATTGCTGCTTGAAATTCTAATTCCATCTTTTCCTGCATTCCTCTGATCTTATTTGCTATTCAGACTCTGAATTCAATTTCTGACATCTCAGCCATTTGCTTATGCAAGGAATCTTGTGCTGTATCTACCTTGTCATTCCTTGGGGGAGTTGATCTAGTCTGATTATTCATATTGCCCGAGTTTTTCTGTTGATTCTGCCTCATGATTATTTTTCACTGCTGCCTATGACTGCCCTCAGAGTTGTGGAGGTGTCTCTCCCAGATTAGACCCTGGCAGAATCACTCTGTTGTTACTGGATCATTGTAGGGAGTAACCTAATCATTTCTCAAACCCTGCAGGGTGGAGAGCTTAAATCCTTCTCAGCCTGCTTAGAAGACACTTTAAATTGCTAACTTGGGCTAAGCAGAGGTTTCCCAGGAAAGTGCTTGTGGCTAGGATCACTCTTTAAGTGGCTATCTACTTATCAGTGTGCCAAAACCGGTCTCACCCTATGCCACTGAGGGCTAAGGTTGCAAGGCGTCTCAGTCCCCACCTTTAGGCTGCTCAGTCACTTGATTACTCGCTCCTGCCCGATGTTTGTTCTGCGACCCTGAGTGTGGAGCTTGCCAGGGCAGTTCTCCCACAATGGCTCCACACAGCCCACAACCAAACACTGGTAGCTCCTTCTGGCTTGGTGGCCCAGTCTGGGGCCCCAGACAACACTCAAAGTCCCCTGCACTCTTGTCCAAGTTCTCCCAAGGCAGTTCAACTGAGTGCCAAGTCCAAAAGGAACCCGAACAGCTCACAGGCAAGGCCTTTTAAGCCTGCAGTCCCACTCTTGCTCCACCCACAGCAGCCGACAGGATTAGACAGAACAAACACACGCAACCACTTTCCTAATCTTTGCTGCTTTTGCCTTCCTCAGGGTGTCCGGAAGTCTCACGCTATCTCCCTGTGTCCCCAAAGGGAATTTTCCGTGCATATCCCATCTGTTAGAGATGCCTGAAGTCCTCTCTCCTCAGTTTCACCATGCCCAGTTGCAAGGAAGCTGTTGCTCGGCTGCCATCTTGCTCCACCCTACTGCTTAATATTTCAATGCAGTAATCATCTGATTTCTTTTGTGAATTTATTTATCTTTGTTCATTTTTTATGATGTTTTTGTTTCTAGTACTTATCTTAAACATTGTTATTGTTTACTAAAATTTATGCCTTTTTAATTCTGTGAAGGCAAAAAATAGAAACCTAATAAACACATGTATATTTAAAAAATAAAAACAACAAATAAATACAAATTTTAACATGCACAGTTAATTTAACAAAATCTAATACACACACACACATATACACACCGTGGAATATTATGCAGCCATAAATATGTTGGAGACTTTACCTCTTTTATTTTTACATGGAAAGAGTTGGATCATGTTCTTCTTAGTAAAGTGTCTCAAGAATGGAAAAGAAATACCTAATATACTCATTACTACTATGAAATCAATATATAATTACCACACTTTCAGATGAAAGATAAAACACAAATATAGCCCAGAAAGAAGGAGAGAAGAGGAGGGAAAAAGGAGGTAGAGTATGGGTGGAAGGAAGGTAATTGGTAGGACCTCGCCTATTGTGCATATTGCAAACATACATGTCAATTATATTAATAGTAGACCTTAAATGTCTAAACAGAACAATTAAATAAGTGAGGTGAATGATATGTTAACTGGTTTGATTTAAACATTCCAAATTGTACACAACATCAGCACATTGTGCCCCATAAATGCAGTAATGTACATAGATATGATCTAATTAAAAAAACTCTTTAATTTAAAAAAATTAAAATGGAAAAAAAGAAAAGTGTCAGTAAATTACTATAAATAAAACTTTAAGTAAATGCAACACACAAAAAGAAATCTATAGTCAAACATCTAGGAAAATATTTTAGTTTTGATCTTTTAATCCTAGCTGTAGGCCAGGTGCAGTGGCTCATGCCTGTAATCCTAGCACTCTGGGATTTCTTGAGCTCAGGAGTTCAAGACCAGTCTGAGCAAGAGCAAGACTCTTCTCTTCCCCTCTCTGCCCCTAAACCCCTCTCCACATCCAATCTTCTTTCTGCCACCCTGGGTTCCACATTTCTCTTGAGTATGGCAGGCTGTGTAGTGGCCCAAGGTTCTAGTGTTGACTGAGAGGAGGCTGGGATAATTTTCTGACAACCCCTCTACCCAACTCATTTGATGATGAAATGACTGAAATCAGAGATTTACTCATCATTAGTATTTGACACACAGGTCATCTGAGATCAGAGTTTTACTTTTCTTTGTCACGTGGATCATCCAGTGCAGACTCTACATTTTATCACAAAGGAAGATCACTCTGCCTGTTTGAGGTCTGTCGTCCCCTGTAGAACATATTCTGGAATCCCTCTCATAAGGTGGCAATTGGTCATTCCAGTATTCTTTGAATGCACCTGGCATCTTCAGAGTTGAAGATGATTCAGAGATGTGGGGTCTTTGACACCAACTGGGATGAGTGAGTGTGCACTGGGTTGATCTGAGAAACTCCTCTTCTGCCTCGTCTTCTTGTCCAACAGCAAAGCAATATGCAGTGGGTGCTACCAAATTCTTGTCTTTCCAGTGACCTAAATCTGAAGCTCTGAATCTGAATCTAAGACCTGAGGCTCCTCTGAATGCATTAGAGCAGGCTCTAGGGAAATATCTCTTCCTGTTTTTCTTCTTTTACTATAGCACCATGATTACAGAGCAGACCGGATCTCATCTAATATCTATAAGCCACATAATTTGGCTTCTACCTGGAATTCACAAGACAAGGCCAGAATTTGGGGTGAGGATGTATATAACCCCAGGGGAGATCTGTTCTTCAGTATTAAAGATCAGCATAGACTTTGTAAACATAAAAGACCATGTGGAGTGGGGTCCCAGAATTTTATACATCTTGCCCAGTGACATAATATAGTTATGTGATATAAAAAAATAGAAAGGCTGGGCACCACATCTCAACTTTGCTGGGAATTACTAGACACTTTACCAATGTTAGGGCATTATAAGGAGTAATTCACACAATGTGAGGTTCCCATTAGTGTGCACAATACCATGCCTATGAGCACATAGTTCCTGCTCACTAAACATTGCATTAATGCACAGGTACTTGCCATTTTCCAAACAGATGTATTCAGATATGGCCACCTTCTCTAGTTTCAGTAAATATTAATGTGCCAGCAGAGAAAATCACATTACAGAATGGGGATTTGTGGTCTTCCTTGTGGCACATAAATATGCATGTTGTGATAAATGTTGGCAATAAGGGACTCTCTGTGCTGTGCCTGCTGTCTCCAGCTGAGTGCTGATGATAATGAGCCTGGGGCCAACATCAGCACTGACAGGAAACTTGTCAAACAGGCCAATTCATAGGCCCCTCTCACATCTGCAGATCGCATTTCCTGAGTGGGGCTAATAATACCACATGATTTGTATGCTCACTGAAGATTCAGAGGTGATTTTTATCTAAGTGGTTCTTAGCCTAGGTTTCCAAGTAGGATCACATGGCCACTTTGTAAAAACACCATCACCTGTGCCCTCTCCAAATTTCTGTCTATTGGGCCAGTGGAAACTTCCATGTGCTTTTAATTAATTGCCCCACATGACACTAAGTGGGGCCAGGTTAAGTACAAGTGTTCCAATGTACATTTCAAGAGAGTTGAATTCAGATTTTGTTCCAGAGGGAGGTATCAGGATTTCTCTGCTTTGTTGTGGTGGGAGCTGGTCAGTGTGGTCCATATGCTCTTTGCTGTAGCACAAAATTCTGGTATGTGTGGCAAGAGAAAGCACCTGAGGGCAGGAAAGAAGAAACTCACATTTTGGTCTTCATGAGGAGTTCATCATCCCTGATGCTTTCTATGAAAATGTAGAAGAGAGTGTAGTCTTTTCTGCTTTTGAAGGCTCTCATGCCTGTATATGTTGTAAAAGCAAGGAAAGAGATTTTGTTGACTTCTTTCAGGGATTATTCTCTCTATATAATTCTAATTTGTCTAGGCAATCTCACCTGAAAGGAAATCCCAGACAAGGAAAAGGAGACGAAGTTATGGCTGTTTCTCAGGTAAATATGTTAAAAGTGAGGGGCTGTGTTTACTATTCCTCCTGGAATGTTGTGTGGAACTTACAAGTTTAGAACTTGCAAGTCCTTTCTTATTTACTTCTGATGTTTCTATTAATGAGTTCCTTTTCACTACTTGCCCTGTAAAATCCTTCTCCTCTATGTACCAGGGCATTCTCTAGGTCCAAGTCCCATACATGCACTGGGCAAGTTTTCCAATACATTTAGAACCTGTAATATTGAAAATTTACAATATTTTCTCTCTTTGTTACAAGTCCACACAGAATAATGAGAATTGTGCATGTCCAGGACTCCTGTTGGGTATTGGGACTGATCCTGGGATATGAGAGAATAGGGAAATATGTTCTGTTTATGTTCCATCTGGATTGTCCATAGAATCTATAAAGAACTGGCTTAAGAAAATGCAGACAGTGAATGACATTGACTCCTCAAGAGAACTCAGAAAGTTCTGAAAAGAAGAAAAATAAGAATAGACTTTCTCTGTATGACACTGAAGACAAACCATTTAAATGAACTATTAGACCTTATAGAAAATGGGAGTTATATATTGTGAACTTTTCATGAAACTAGCATTTTTTATTGTTAATGTTTTTGGTTACTACTATCACAGCAGTGATGTTATGTCCTCCTGTGTGCAGTGGTACCTAATACTAATTTGCTCATGAGAGTACATATTAATTTCATTTACTTGGTTAAGTTGTTCTCTAATTCCTCTACTGTAACCTTAGTCATTTTTTAATCATTAATAAATGTCTGGTATATTTGCTGACTGATGCTCACAACCTATAACATTTATTCTAGGAGCTTCACATCTTAGGTTTTCTTTTTTAAAAATTATTTTTATTAAATCATAGCTGTGTACATTAAAGCATTTATGGGGTACAATGTGCTGATTTTATATACCTTTTGAAATACTTACATCAAACTGGTTAACATAACTTTCACCTTACTTTCTTAATTATTGTGTTTAGACATTTATACTCTACACTTAGTAGATTTGACGTGTAGCCTTGTAAAATGCACTATAATTGCAGTCCGAACTATTCCCCTCCATCCACCTGTCCTCCTCCCTCCCCTCCCCTCCTCTTTCTCTTTCCCCTTCATTCTGAGTTGTGTTTGGGCTCTAGATTTCATATGTAAGTGTGGGTGCTTATATATTGATTTCATAGTAGAGCTGAGTATATTGGATACTTTTCTTTCATTATTGAGACACTTAGCTAAGAAGTATATGTTCCAACTCCATCCATGCAAACATAAAAGAGATAGTCTCCATATTTTATAAGACTGCATAATATTCCATGGGGTACATATACCACCATTTATTAACCCATTTGTGGGTCGATGGGCACTTGGATTTCTTCCATGACTTAGCAATTATGAACTGGGCTAAAATAAACATTCATCAAAGATTCTCAAATATCTTTGTTACAAAGTGACTTTTGATCTCCTGGATATATACCTAGTAGAGGAATTGCAGGATCACACAGCAGGTCTATTTTTAGATCCCTAAGTATTCTCCAAACTTTTCCAAAAGGAAAGTATTACTTTGCATTCCCACCAGCAGTGCAGAACTGTTCCCTTTCCTCCACATCTATACTAACGTCTATAGTTTTGGGATTTTGTGATGTGGGCTACACTTACTGGAGTTAAATGATATCTCAAAGTGGTTTTGATTTGCATTACTCTGATGATTAAGGATGATGAGCATGTTTTCATGTGTCTATAGGCCATGCACCTGTTTTCTTCAGAGAACTTTCTTTTTTTTTTTTTCCAGAGAACTTTCTATTTCAAATCTCTTGCCCACAGTGAGATGGGATCACTTGTTCTTTTCTTGCTAATACATTTGAGTTCTCTGTGGACTCTGGTTATCAAACCTTTGTTGGAGATACAACCTGCAAATATCTTCTCCCATTCTGATGACTGTCTACTTGCTTTATGTACTGTATTCATGGCTGTCCAGGGGCTTTTTAATTTGATCAAGTCCCAGTAATGGTGTTGCTTCAATAACCCAGGGGTTCTCCTTTGCTTTCAAAAATGAATACCATCATCTTTGTTCATGGGTCATAGGAACTGAGATAAAACCAAAGTCTACCACTTACTGGATGCTTGGTATAATATTCTCTTTGGGCCAGAAGCTTTGGTTTTACTGGTGATATATATATATATATTTTTTTTAAATTAAATCATAGCTGTGTACATTAGTGCAATCATGAGGTATGGTGTGCAGGCTTCATACACAATCTGAAATATTTTCAGCCTGTTTGACATAACCTTCATGTGATTTTCACATTTATTGTCTGAAAACATTTGTGTTCTGCATTTAGTAGGTTTCACCGTCCCTTCTAAGATGCACCACAAGTGTGATCCCACCATTTACCCTCTCTCCACACACCCTCTTTCTCTTCCCTCACTTACCCCTTTCCCCATCTTCTTGTGCTATAATTGGGTTATAGCTTTCATATGAAAGCTATAAATTAGCTTCATAGTAGGGCTGTATACATTGGATACTTTTTCTTCCATTCTTTAGATGCTTTGCTAAGAAGAATGTGTTCCAGCTCCATCCATATAACTATGAAAGAGGTAAAGTCATCATCTTTCTTTAAGGCTGCATAATATTCCATGGTATACATGTACCACAAGTTATTAATCCATTTGTGGATCTATGGGCACTTGGGCTTCTTCCATGACTTATCAATTATGAATTAGGCTGCAATAAACATTCTGGTACAAATATCTTTGTTGTAATGTGATTTTTGGTCTTCTGGGTATATTATAGGATCAAATGGCAGGTCTGTTTTTAGATCTCTGAGTATTCTCCAAACATCTTTCCAAAAGGGACGTATTAGTTTGCATTCCCACCAGCAATGTAGAGATGACATTTTTTGAAATGTAGAAAGCTAGAACTCACTCAGATCTCCTGAGTTACAACCTCCATGTTAGAAAAATCTTCAGTTCATTGTTGTATGGATTAAAATTCGGATGATACTTTTAATTAACCTTATTTTTCTATGTAAGAAATACATGCATCTTGTTATGTGTCCTATAAATACAGGATTCAAAATTTGTATGCCTGGATGCACAGTATGTGTGGCCCCACCAATTGTCCTCCCTCCACTCAACCTCCCCTTCCCCTCCCTTGCCTCTTTCGTCCTTTTCTTGTGCAATAATTGGGTTATAGCCTTCATATGAAAGCTATAAATTAACTTCATAGTAGGGCTGAGTACATTGGATACTTTTTCTTCCATTCTTGAGATACTTTGCTAAAGAACAATGTGTTCCAGCTCCAGTTCTTTGTGGTAAAACATTTCCCCAGTCAAGGCAGTGCCTGTGGCTTAATTTATATATATACATTTTCCCCCCAGTAAAACATCATTAAGAATTTTCCCCACCTTTTCTTCTAAGATGAATAGACATCACTATTTTTAAAGAAATTTATGGATAATCCCAGTCAATCACATGTAAGAAACAGTTCTTGTAACTTTCATATTCCCTGTGAAATTAAGAACTCTCTCCATGACCACTTGGTAAATACGTGTCTTTTTCAGGAACTGTTGCATTTAGGGATGTGTCTATAGAATTCTCTCCAGAGGAGTAGGCATGCCTGGACACTGCTCAGCAGACTTTGTAGAGGGATGTAATGATAGAGAACTACAGAAACCTGGTATCCATGGGTGAGGATAACTCCAATGGTCAATTCCTATTCCACACTTTCCACACTTTAAGGGCATCACTTTCTTTTCCTGTGGATTGCTTCTTGGTAATTTCTGCTTCACATCAAAGAGATCTATATCCATGCTTTGGAAGAAAATTTGAGGTTTGTTGACGTAAAAAAAAAAATTAGATTCTTGTCTTGGAACAAACCTTCCCCATTCTTAAGCTGATCTGTATCTTTCACTCTAGTGGTAACTCTAAAAATTCTAGAAATGGCCTGCACCTTAGAATCCAGTTTCCATCATTTATTATTGATTCAGTGGTAGTGGAAAGTGGAGCTCAGGAGCTATTAATTTGAAATAGTTTGTTATTCTAAAGTAGGCGTCCTCAAACTTTTTAAACAGGGGGCCAATTCACTGTCCCTCAGACCTTTGGAGGGCCTGACCATAGTTTAAAAAAAAAAAAAAAACTATGAACATATACCTATGGATGCTGCACATATCTTATTTTGTCTTTTTTTTCTAAATTTGTTTTTTATTGAATCATAGCTGTGTACATTAGTTCAATCATGGTGTACAGTGTGTGAGCTTCATATACAATCTGAGATATTTTTATCAACCTGATTGACATAACATTCATGAGATTTTCTCATTTACTATGTGAAAACATTTTTGATCCATATTTAGAAGTTTTCTTCTGACCCTTCAAATATGTACCACAAGTGTGATCTCACCCTTTGTTCTATCTCCCCCCACCCTCTCCCTCCCCTTCCCTCCCTCTCGCCTTTCCCCATCTTCCTCTGCAATAAATGGGTTGTAGCCTTCACTTGAACGATAAAGAATTTGTCTCATATTAGGGGTGTATACATTGGATACTTTTTCTTCCATTCTAGAGATACTTTGCTAAGGAGAACATGTTCTAGCTCCATGCATGCAAATATGAAAGAGGAACAGTCACCATCTTTCTTTAAGGCTGCATAATATTCCATGGTATACATGTACCACAGTTTATTAATCCTCCCTGTGGGAGGGGCTGGCTGCCCCTCAGCTGGGCAGGGGGAAATGGTTTCCAACAGTTTCCACGGTTAAGAACTATATTTCAAACATGCCAATACTCCCAATCTCTGTGTCTCACCAGCTGCCCGTCCACTCCAATAGTTCACACGGGGAAAGATCCAGAGCTCCCACCCTCTCACCTGCTGACCAGAGAGAGATGGGCTACGGGACTGTCTCTGCCACCATCTTCCAGCCTGCATCCCACATATCTTATTTTGAAGTAAAAAACAAAATGGGAACAAATACAATTCATACTGAAGCATGTGGCCCACAGGCCGTAGTTTGAGGACCCCTGTTCTAAAGGTTCTATCAGTAAATAATAATTTGGGAATACATTTGCAGAATGTTCTATAATATTCTCTCTTTTCTACTAAGACCATTATTAGATTGGTAATTGGATAATCCACAGGAAGTGTCATGTGAATTATTTCTAATCCAACAGGTTTTGCTGCCTCTAAGCCAGACCTGATCACATGTCTGGAGCAAAGAAAAGAGCCCTGGCATGTGAAGAGAGTAGAGACAACCCCTAAACACCCAGGTAGGTGATGGGGGAATGAGGCAGATAACACATCTAAGGTCCAAAGGTCAAGAAGAATGCCAGACTTTAAAAAGGGGTTTGGGAAACTCTGATTTATTAGAAATTTAGAGAGGGCTGAGTATGTCTTTTTCTCTCAGAGGAACATCTTTTATTCCATGTTCTTAAATTCTCTAAAAACCCTCCAACACCATGCAATGATCTTCCTTATAACTTAGTTAAGAGCCAAACATCTTTTCTTGGGTTATAAAGGAATTAATTACCTGACAGCATTTTCACTGATTTGGAGAATATGGGAATATCTGTACATACTGTTGAAGAGCTCTAAGTTGAACCATTATTTTTTTTTTTTGAGACAGGTTATTATTTTGTTGCCCTAGCTGATGTCTAGTAGCTGATCACAGCTAACTGCAACCTAAAACACCTGGGTTCACATAATGCTCTAACCTCAGCCATTTTTATTTATTTATTTTTTTTGCAATTTTTGGCTGGGGCTGGGTTTCAACCTGCCACTTCTAGCATATGGGGCCGGTGCCCTACTCCTTTGAGCCACAGGCACTGCCTTAATCTCAGCCTTTTTAACAGCAACAACTGCAGGCATAATTAACAATGCCCAGTTGATTTCAAAATCTTGAACTCAATTGATCCTCCTCACTTGACCTACAAATTTTTGAGATTATAGACTGAGCCAAAATGCCCCAGTTCCATTTCTTAACTTCTTAAAAAACAAAAACAAAAAACACTAGGAAATTTTTTTAATGTTTTCTTCTTGATTATTTTTAATTCTAAGGAGGACAGGATTTCATTAATTAATGAAAATTAATTTTATAAAAAACACATAGCACCTTCCTAAATATGAGAAAATCTAATGTGCCTGCAGTTTCAGATACTTGGGAAGCTGAGGTGGATCACTTGAACCCAAACATATAAGGTTTTTCTAAGCTATAATGATGTCACAGCACTCTACCCAGGGTGACAGAATATGATTCTGTGTCAGAAAAAATCTAAAATTATTTTACAGCTTAGTTTTCTTTT
Organism: Arctocebus calabarensis; assembly: GCA_963573935.1. NCBI lineage: Eukaryota > Metazoa > Chordata > Mammalia > Primates > Lorisidae > Arctocebus > Arctocebus calabarensis. Next base: position 45,427 of record CAUYON010010002.1, on the reverse strand, counting down.
TTTATCATATAAAATAATATTAGACATTTAGATCCTCTGTGTCCAAATTTCTCAACTGTCACGTAGTTAATTTTATTTAGTCACCTCATATAATTCCTAAATATACTATGTCACTGAGGTTAGAATTGCCAAGCATATATTATACACCCATTTGATAATTATTATTTTAATAACTTTATTTTTTATTTGTACATATACATGTGTTCACTAGATTTTCACTTTTTGCCTTCACAGAATTTAAAAGGCTGAAAATTTAATAACAATAACAATATTTAAGATAAGGACTAGAAATAAAAAATGCGTAAAGAATGAATGAAGATAAATACATTCAGAAAAGAAAATGGATGATTACTGCATTGAAATATTAAGCAATATTAGTAATAATGATGCCAGGAAAGAAATGTTTTTTTGATTTTGAAGTATATTTCAAGGTTAAAGTAATAAAAACAGCATGGTATAAAAAGCACAAGAAACAATGAGACAGAATAGAAAGCCCAGGAATAAACGGATTCATGTAATGTCAACTAATCTATGATAGGAGGAAGGAATTTTCCCCAACACATTCTACGAAGAAAATACCACCCTGTTACCAAAACCAGGTAAAGACCCAACTAAAAAGGTGAATTTCAGACCAATTTAACTAATAAATATAGATGCAATAATTCTCAACTAAAGCTTGGCCAATAGATTACAACTTATCATAAAAAAAGTCATACATCATGATCAAGTAGGTTTCATCCCAGGAATTCAGGGTTGGTTTAATATTCAAAAGTCCATAAACATTATTCAAAATTATATGAACATCAGCAAAACCAAGGACTATATGATCCTCTCAATAGATTCAGAAAAAAAAATTAGATAAAATTCAGCATCCTTTTCTAATTAGAACCCTGAGGAGTATAGGTATGGGTGGCACATTTCTTAAACTGATCAAGGCTATCTATGATAAACCCACAGCTAATATTTTACTGAGTGGAGTAAAACTAAAAGCTTTTCATCTTAGAACTGAAACCAGACAAAGTTGTCCTCTGTCACCATTGCTATTCAACATAGTGCTGGAAGTTCTAGCCAATACAATTAGACAAGACAAGAAAATAAAGGGCATCCAGATGGGTGCAGAGGAGGTCGAATTCTCTTTTTTTGCTGATAACTTTTATTTCATAATTTTCTCCTCTGTAGTAAATTATCAGAAATGCATCATTCATATTTATGTATGTATGTATGTATGTATAAATTTGTGTGCATGTGTATTATATGAGAACTTTTTCACAAATAAAACTGTATAACTATATATTAGGTTTAATGCAATAATTTGATATGTCTTTACATTGTGAAATAATACACTCAAGGTAGTAAATGTATCTATCATCTTCCATATTAACTATTTATTCACATGGGAGCATTTAAAGTCACGGTCTTAGCAAATTTTAAACATGCAAAACATTATTATATTATTTTAACCTTATTATCTTTTTTAATGTCTTTATTATTAGATCATAGTGTGTACAATAGTGCAATCAAGGGGTACAATGTGCTGGTTTCATATAAAACCTGAACTATTTTCATCAAACTGATTAACTTAGTCTTCCTGGCTTTTTCTCAGTTATTATATGAAGACATTTGTATTCTGCATTTAGTAAGGTTTGCCTGTACTATTCAAAGATGCACCGTAGGTGTGGCCCCACCAATTTTCCTCCCTCCACCCTAACCTCTCCCATCCCCTCCCTACCCTTGCACCTTTCCCCATATTTGTGTGCTATCTCTCAAAAAAGGTAAAAATATATAACTACCATATAGCCCAAGCATCTCCCCTCTAGATATTCTGTTATGAAGCCATCTGGTTCCAGACTTTTCTTTTTTGGGAGATTTTGCATAGTTGAAGCTATTTCAGTGTTTGTTGTTGGTCTATTTAAAATTTCTAGATCTTTTCTGGCTAATTCTAGGTAGGTGGCATTTTTTAGGTATTGGTTCAGTTGCTTCAGATTTTCATATCTCTGAGAGTAGAGTTCTTTGTAGTAATAATAGAGGATTTCTTGAATTTCTGAGGTATCTGTTGTTATTTCTCCTTTATGGTTTCTGACTCATGATATTTTACTTTTCTGTTTCTGGTTAGGCTAACCAAAGGTTTATAAATATTGTTAATCTTTCCAAAAACCAACATTTTGTTGATTTTGATAGGGTGTGCATTGATCATATAGACTGGTTGGGATAACATGGAACTTTATTTATTCTTTCAGTATATAAGCATGATATATCTTTTGCAGTTATTCATGTCTTCTTCCTTTCATTATAATCTTATAGTTTTAGGGAGAAATGTCTTTTACCTCTTTGATATCATTTATTGCTTAAAAATATATTATTAAGATACTATTGAGACTGTTTTCTTCCATATTTTTGTACAGGTTTTTAGTGTACAGAAACATAGTTGATATTTGTATGTAAATTTCATGTTTTGAGAATTAACTGAATTGGGTCATTACCTCAAACAGTTTTTTCTGGTGTTACATTCAGGATATATATAAAATTATGTCATCTGTAAGTAGTAATTTTTGTTTAAGACAGAATCTCAGTTTGTTGCCCAGACTAGAGTGCTGTGGTCTTGGCCTAATCACAGTGACCTCTAACTTTGGGATTCAAGTGATCTTCATGCCTCACTATTTGGAATAGCTGAGACTATAGGTGTCAGCCACAATGTCCAGCTATTTTTTTCTATTTTTAGTAGAAACAGAGTGTCACTCTTGCTCAGTCTAGAAATCAGTGAAAATCTTACTTTTTACTTTTAAATTTGAATTTTTTATATCATGTTCTTGCCTAACTTTACTGCTTAGGATTTTCAGTATGGGATAAAATGGAAGGATTAAGAGTTGGAGCACTATGAACTTCATGGGTCTCTTCATTTAAAGGCTAAAATACTTCTTCCAGGTTTTATACATTCTTTTTTCATGCAAGAATTTTTTTTTTTTTGGTTATGTACTTGACATAAAGAAATATCCTTTGGATTTTCAGTGAATAATGGTTGTACCAAGGTCACAAGGATGCCATTTGCTCTGCAGTGGAGTCTGTCTTTTGCCTCATATGAGATGATTGTGAGGTTCTAAATCTTTGGCTTCTGGAAAATGTGGACTATCTTCACAATTTTCTTCTTTTTTTTTTTTTTGAGACAAAGTCTCACTATGTCACCCTCAGTAGAGTACTGTGGTGTCTCAGCTCACAGCAACCTCAAACTTGTGGGAAGCCGTGGGGGACTCCCCCTGCTTTTTACTGGCAAGAGCCAGAACAGGGAGCTAGAAGTCCAGATGGCCAGAACTAGAGATAAACAGCACAGTAGTCCCAAGGTAAACAGAACAGGAGTTCCCAATGAGTAAATGACCTTCCCTTTAAGAGTATAAAAGTCTGGAAAATAACAAAGTGTGGTCAAAATAAAGTGTTGTCTCAGCCTGACTGAGTTCATTACCGTGTGTGTGTGTGTGTGTGTGTATGTGTTTCCATCCGGGCACCCCCTCCTCATAACCTGGCTAGTGGACTGTGGGTCCGTCACAAACTCTTGACCTTAAGTGATTGTCTTGCCTCAGTCTCCAAGGAGCTGGGACTACAGGTTCCTCCTACAATGCCAGCTATTGTCTTTGTTATAACTCTCATTATTGTTGAGCAGGCCCTGGTTGGGTTCAAACCTGCCAGCTCCAGAGTGTGTTGCTGGCACTCTAGCTGCTGAGCTACAAATGCTAAACCTGTCTTTAGAAATTTGATCTCTATAGCATAGGCACTAGGGTATGTTTCTGAAGTTGGGTCAACAAATGGTGGACCAGATACCAGAGGTGTGGATTGGCATGGATCTATTGAGTACCTAATAAATATTCCTTCAAATTACTCTTGGAACTATGCACAGGAAGGACTGGACATTGACAGCAGCTAAAAGAGCTGAAGATGAGTCTCAGGAGTGCTTTCAGGACCACACAAGAACAAGTCCTAATTTTACCTTCTGTTTAGTGATGAATCAATGTTATCATTATTGAATATAACACTTGTGATTTGAAGATAATTTTTAGAAAGATTTACATCTATATCTCTTTTAGCGATTTAAATATTATTTGTGGGCTCTGTACCTATAGCACAGTGGTTATGGTGCCAACCACATAAACCAAGACTGTTAGGTCCAAACCCAGCCTTAGCCAGCTAAACAAGAATAACAACTGCAACAACAAAAAAATAGCCAGGCATTGTGGCGGGGACCTGTCATCTCAGCTACTTGAGAGGTTGAGGCAAGTGAATTGCTTAAGCCCAAGAGTTTGAGATTGTTGTGAACTGTGACCCCACGGCACTCTACTAAAGTCAACGTAATGAGACTCTGTCTAAATAAATAGATAAATAAATAAATAAATAAATAAATAAATAAATAAATATTATGTCTGGTGAAAACATATCAATTGAACATAAATTTTCAGCTTGCCTAATGGGTGCAGATAGGCGTGTCTCCAGCCACATCTTTGGATGAGCAGGACCATTCTCAGATTGTGGGTTACCAGAGTTGGAGACTCAGTGGAATCAAGTTATAAGAGATATTTTCTAATCTGTAATCAGGACCATGTGTCCTGAACTTTTCCACCTGGTGAGACCCTGGCATCTCAACCTGGCCTTCCTGGGTCCTGAGTTCCATTAGGGTTTTACAATCTTCTATTTACCTCCTAAAATTTATAAAAATATATTTGTTCCATGGGTGGATGTCAAATTATTTTTGTTGTATGGACATAATTAATTGGATCATCCCAATACACTAATTTGGCAAATATCCTATCACTATGTTTTTCATTTCTAATTTGTTTCATTTGAAAATTTTCTATAATTTCCTGTAAAGGTTAGAATAATATACTGGAATTTTCATATTACATGAGTTGAATTAGATAATTGGCACCTCATATTTAATAAAATATTAATAAACTTACATTTACTTCAAGGAAGAGAAGAATCAGTAGAATTTTCATCTACTTTCCTTTATCTAAATCTAAATGATAATGTAATTTATTCTCAAATGTTTATTTCATTTTATCTTCTTTTTAAATTTCAGATTAATAGAAGAGTACATACATTTAAGCTCCATTTTTTTTCTTGCATTTGTTAGGAAAAGGTGAAGTTGTATTTGATTTCTTCACCTCGGAGATGTGTTGCATACTACTACTAGTACTACATTGCATAATACTACATCTATTAAGTGGGGGCTTACTTTGCCCCTTCCCACTTCTTGTCCCATCTTCTTGAAGTAAATGGCAGTTTTCCAATTGTGTGAACCTGTAGTTGTTTATCTGCTAGTTTCAAATTATTATGAAGTACATGAGATGTTCTTTTTCCATTCTTGGAAGACCTTAAAACTTGTGGTCCATTGTTATGTTCTGTGTGTAGTATTAGTCTGAATACTTCCTGGAGAAGTGGTCTTTTAGTGGAAAATTTCCTCAATAATTGCATGTCAGTAAAACATTTGATATGTCCATCAAATATGAAACTTAGTTTAGCAGGATACCAAAAACTAGGTTGGAAATTGTTTTAAGAATATTACAAGTGAGAGTCCAGTCTCTTTTAGCTTGTTAAGTTTCAGCTAGAAGATCTTCTGTCAACATTATGGATTTGCCCTTGTAGGTCAATTGGCGTTTACTCCTGGTGGCCTTCAAAATTTTCTTTCATTTTAGCCAAGTTCATTACAATGTATCTAGGAGATGCTCTCTTTGAATTGAGATAAACTGGGATTTTATATCCATCTGGAAGGAGTGTGTCTGAATCTTTGGTTATACTTAGTAAATTGTAAGTGATGATATCATCCAGTAGGGCTTTCAAGATTTTGGCTCACACTTTCCTTCAGGGATCTTATAGTTTGTATCTTGATATCATTTATGAAATCTGATCACTCTCTAAGAGATCTTTGTTCTTTTACACTTTTTTTTCTTCCTCCTGAAGTAACTGAGTTAGACCAAGAGCTTTGCCTTAAACTGATAAGATACTTTATACTTCATGGTTTTTGCTGTTATTAAAACTTTCTGCTGCACTTTAAACTCCTTTAATGACTCTTTAAGCACTTTAAAGTCATATATATTTCATAAATTCATCACATCTTTCATTTATTTCTTGGGTCAATTTTTGTTATTTAATTTTAGTTGCTTTCCACTTTCCCTTTAATGGCCTTCATCATTTTTGCAATCCATAATCTAAATTTTCTTCTTTCACTTCCATTTTTACATAATTGGTATCATCTTTGGTAGCTGCTGTGTAATCTGTTACAGGATTAATCTGTTTTAGTTTTTCATGTTGCTAGAATGTTTTTGTTGGTACCTCCACATGAATTGCTTCTTCTTCTTTACTTCCTTTCACTACTTAACTTCTCTCAACTCCTACTTTTCCTTAATCAGTTTTGGTTTTGTGCTTTGAGATTAAAATTGCCCTTTGGTACAGGGATTAAAGAAAGAGAAGAGAGGAAAGCAAAAGAATGAGGGAAAAGGTAAAGGATAGAAAGAAAAAAGGTAATGATAAGAATGGTAACATCCCACGCATAGTGAACCATCCCATCAATACCAGTGCTCTGGATTCCAGGGGAATGGTATCACCCAAGGCTAGATGTTCACTACCAGTCTGAGCAAGAATGAAACTCTGCTACCATTAAATATAGAAAAAAACAGCCATGAACCATGGTGGGGACCTTCAGCTGCAGATCTTCAGAAGCCAAAGAAGGAGGGATTTCTAGATCCATGGATTGAAGGACAACATGAGCCAGATCAATGCTACAGACTGCCATGCAGTCTTCAGAGAAAGACCCTGTCCAAAAAACCAAACATACCAAATAGACTGAAGAGAGAGAGAAGGGAAGGTTGTTGTTTAAGGGACTTATGAAAGAAAGATGATAAAAGTAGAGAAATAACCAAAAAAGGAGAAGTGAAAGAAAAGAGAAAAACAAGGAAGTGAACCAAAAAACAAAAGTAAACGAACAAAAACCTTCATTATTAAAAAAATATATATATTGCATGGACACGAGGTGGTGTTCCAAGATTAGAAAAAGGAAAGAAGAAAAAAACATTGCCCTAATGACAGTAGATAGCACCCCATGGTTTAAAACTGGGGGGTGAACTTTACTACTTTTGCTCTTCATGTGGTTTGGGAAATTACTAGCTAGTTACCAAAGAGAACTGGTCTTATTTTCAGGATTTACTTGATGTTATTTTTGGCTTGAGAAATAGCTATGCGAGAGACAAATTCCCATAGAAGTGGTAGAGACAAATTCCTGAAGCTTCTACCAGACTATGGGGGACATGCCTCAGTCATTCAAACAGTTTAACTTTTCAAATAACCAACTTTGTTTTGGCCAATCCTCTTTTTCTCCTTGTCATCTAATTCATTTTGTTCTGGTATGTTTTTTGTTTTCTTTTTCTCTTCTGCTGGTTCTGAATTTGGCTTGTTTTTCCTTTTGGAGTTCCTTGAGCTGTGACAATATACCATTAATTAGTGATCATGTTGCCTTTTTGAAAAAGGCACTTAAGGGTATAAACTTTTCCCTGAGGATTGCTTTTACACAGTTCCAATGATAGCTGACATTCTCTTTGTCCTTCCCTTCATGGAATCTTAAAAATTTCCATCTTAATGTCATTCTATTTTTTCCCTAATTAACATAGGCTTTTCCATACTTTCTTAATTATTGTGTTTAGACATTTATACTCTACACTTAGTAGATTTGACATGTTCCCTTGTAAAATTCACCGTATTTGTTGTCTCACTGATTACCCTCCCACCACCCATCCTCCCATCTCCCCAACTCTCCCCCTCTTCTTTCCCCTTTAACTTGGGCTGTAGTTGGGTTATAGCTTTCATATGGAAATGTGTTTGCTTATATATTGGTTTCATAGTAGAATACTGAGTGCTTTGGATACTTTTTCTTCCATTCTTGAGACACTTTACTAAGAACAATATGTTCCAGCTCCATCGATGCAAACATAAAAGAGATAAAGTCTCCATCTTTTTTAAGGCTGCATAATATTCCATGGTATACATATAACACAATTTATTAATCCATTCATGGGTGATGGGCACTTGGGCTTCTTCCGTGACTTAGGGTCATTCAACAGCAGGTTGTTTACTTTCCATGACTTTGTGTAGGTTCTATCTTGTGAATGATTTCTTGTTTTATTTAGTGGTGGTCTGAGAAGATACATGGCATAATTTTTATCTTTTTAAATTTGTTGAGACCTGTTTTGTGGGCTAAGATATGAACAGTGTTGGAATATCTTAAGTGCTCTAGAGAAAAATGTGCATTTTGTAGTTGTGGAAAATAATTTTCTGTATGTGCCACTAGGTTGATTTGATTTTGATTTTGAGTTTGGTTTAAGTTATTTGTTTGTTTTTGTATTTTTTTTTTTTACTTATGTTCCACTTACACACTTTATTGATCTCTGATGGTGGAGTGCTGAGGTTTCCAGCATTTATGATGGTACAATTTATTTATTTGCTTGGCTCTATCAAGATTTGCTTCATCTTGGGACTCCCATTTTGAACACATATATGTTTATTATTTTTATGTCTTCTTGCTGGATAGTTTCCTTTACCATTCTATAATGACCCTCTTTATTTCTTTTCCTTTGTTGGCTTAAAGTCAATTTTATCTAATATGAGAATGGCTACATGTGCTCTTCACTTCCATTTGCATAGATACAAAATTTATGGTGTTGTTCTTCAGTTTAAGCTGAATGAAGATGAGGATCCAATCCTTTCAGCCTTGCAAGATTTTTTCTGAGACATCTGTTGTTTACCTGATGGTTTTTGTTTTGTATGTTATTTGATGCTTCCATATTGCTGCTTGTAGAATTTTCTCCTTCATTTTGATTTTAATTAAGTTGATTACTATGTGTCTTAATATTAACCTATTTGCTATGAATCTTCCTGGTGTTCTATGTACATCTCGTTATCAGTGTATCTGAATTTCTGGCAATGCCCAGTATATTTTCTTTAATAATTTTCTCCAATAAGTATTCCATTTTTTACCTTGTTCCTTATTTTCAGGAATACCTACAATCCAAATGTTTCTTTTCTTTCCATCATCTTTCATCTCTTACACTGGTTGCTTTGGATTTTTTACACTGTTCTCTGCTTCTTTGAATTACCAGGTTGTGTAAAGAGTATTGCCATCAACCTCTCAGATGTTTTCTTCTCCTTGGTTCCACCTGTGTTAAAGCTTTAAACTGAATATTGATTTTCCTCAAATTACTTTTTAATTTCCTGATGTTCTGTAATATCCATTCTTATGTTATATATATCTAATGCCTTCATTTTTCATTGATTCCTTGATTATATTTTTTTAGCTTTTACATGTTGGTTTTCAACACTATTTTTTAATTCCAATCATAATATTTGATATTCAAAGTCAAAATTTAACTTCTGTCATTTTGGCAGTTTTTTGGTGGAGTTCACTGCCATAAATCCATTGCATTCTTTTTGAGTATCGAAGTATTTTGCTTTTCACTGTCAAGAGAAGTATTTTGCTGGTTTCTTCTCATCTGATTTTTCTTCTCTCAGTTCTAGGTTAACAGAAATGATAGACACTTGGTTTCCCCTGATAAGGACCTTTTGATCCAAGCTCAGGAGTGAGAGCTGCTCAGTACTGGGTAGTCCTGAATTAAGTATTGAACCTCAGAGAGATTCTGCTGCCACCATGTTTGGAGCGGTTACTTAGTCCTAGGGTCTTGAGGTCCAGACACAGCTCTGGAGACACAGAGATAGAATTTCAGACCCAGTTGTGTCCATTCAGCTATAGGGGCAGAGCCTCACTCATGGGTACAGTGAAAGCTTCAGATATTACTCTGGGGAATTTGGGAGCCAGAGCCACTATATGCATGGCTGTTTTACAAGCATGTGTGCTGCTTATACCCATTCACACAGGCAGGGTTTTTTCCCAGGGGCCCAGTATCCATATGGGTAGACCAGAGATGTTCGTCAGTCATGGTCCTTTTTCCAACCTAGCAACCCCATGCCAGTTATGCAAGGATACCATGTTATGTAGTCTCTGAGGTTCCCCTTCTGTTCATCTTGTCTTCTGTGAAAAAAAGGAATGCTCAACCATCCATCACAGGAATCAGCACAATGGAACATTTGTCCCTTCCTCAATCCAGCAGCAGTAATGCAAATATTGTCACTAGATGATGGGTCCTGAGAAGACTTAGCTTCATGCACCAGGGTAATCAGGATATTATCAGTTGCAAAGGTAGAGGATTGGCAGGGACCAATTCTCCATTGACCAAGTCTCAGGCACAATATCTCCACAGACTGTGAACAGCTTTTGATCAGTCCAGAGTTCTGTGTTGGAAGAAGGGAGCCCCTCATAGATTGACCTGCCTATAACCTTTGTTTCTCTTTTAATAAACTGTATTTCCTCAGGTTGCCTCTATTCTGCTGTCTTCACCACTTTCCAGTAGCATAAAATGTAAATTGCATTGGATCCCCCAGCTTAATCTCCAAAGTAGTGGGTGGAATTTGTGAATTACAATCAGGCAAGCCATATTTGGTTGAATTGGTAGATGGTATAATGATGGGTGGAGTTGTTCTTTTCATCAATTGTTGATGCTTGCAGGGAAGGGCCAACTGTCATAGTGTTATTTTGTACTTCTAGTAAACTTAATCCTTGGGTACAGCCCTTGAATGTCCAGGCTTTAGGATGGTCCCTGTATTTCCCAGAAGGTTGTTTGATCTAAACTATAGCAGAGGTGAGTGTAGGCTCAAAGCAAACTGTAGTTAGGTTGCATGAGCCCGGAAGACTTTGAAAGCCTCAGCAGGGCTTTTTTATTTCCATGGCTACCAGGAAGACATGTTGAGAGATAAGCCTCCAGATCATGAGTGCTCTTTATAGTGGAGGGACCTTAATACTTCTTTTCTATGTCACCCTGCACTGGGAGCTTCCCCTGCCAGAGGACCCACCCTTCTCCATCTGTACAGCAGGGCTATAGGGACTATTCCAGATTACCATGTTTCAGTCTCTCACAGTGTTCTTCCATCAAATCTGTTCATGTGGACTCCCTAACTCCACAAGTTTATCTCCCGATACTCTTCACTATGTTTCACCACCACCTCCTTGAGCCCAAGATTATGGGATCTGACCTTGTATGTCTGACCTAATAATGTTCATATCTGTGAAATGCTAGAAGACAAACAGCACCCATATCAGGTGCCCTTGGCCTCTCAAGTTTCTTAAGGTGAATGATGAGTGTTCCAGTCTCTGTGGAAAACAGACTGCAGGATGTAGCAACTGGGAAGAGATGGCTACTCACAAAATTCTTGCCTCAAACTGCTTTCTCAGCTGCAGTGGGTAGGAGTGGGATTAAGAGAAATAAGACCCTGAATGGAAGAAAGCCAGTTCTCTGGCCTCTTAAGTCAGTCTACTTGGGCATAGACTGTGTATGAAATGCCCAAGCTCTGAGATCATGCAAGTATTCTTCACTGTTCTGTGCTTATCCCAGTGCTTGGGCTTATGGGTGGAAAAGCTTCTAAGAAACTAAGAAGTCCACTGGACACTGAAAGAGTATGAGAAGCAGAATATATTCCCCCCTTATTCATTCACTGGACTCTGAGCCACTCTATTTGATCTATGACAATATGCTTTCCTTTATCTTCTTTTTCTGCTCTTTAATTTTCCCTTGTGAGCTCCCTGGAAGGCTCTGGTGATTCTCTCAATCTATGATCTTCACCTGAGCTACATTTCCTTTCCCCCTCTTCCCTCTTCCTGACATGAAACCCTATACTCCCTCCTGGATGGTCTGGCAAGTGGTTTCTATTTAGTCATCTTTCTCCTCCCCCTGCAATTTTAAAAGAGATCGAATTCAATTTGCTTATTGCTGTGAGCAGTATTGACATCTAAACAATATAATATTACCTGACCCTTGAGGAAGAAGGCATTTGAGAGTGTGTTTAACCCCCCTCACTTTCCACCCTTTAATCTGTCCATTTTTCTTTTGCTTTGGTTTTTAATTCTATTCGATTTTGGTCAGAAAAAGCTACACTGTATAATTTTTAGTCTTCTTCACATGAATAAGACTTGTTACGTGTCTTAACAGAATTTACCAAGTATGATTAAGAATATTGTGTATTTTCCCTTTATTATTTCTAAGTGAGGTTACTAGGGATTTTACTTTTTTATTTCTGGTTAGTCTGGCCAAAATTTATCTTTTTTATTTTTTTTCCCAAAAAACAACTCCTTGTTTCATTAATTTTCTGAATAATTCTTTTGTTTTTAATTTAATTTATCTCTGATTTAATTTTGGATATTTCTTTTCTTCTGCTGAATTTAGACTTAGATTGTTCTTCAGTTTCCAAATCCATAAGATGGCTTGTGAGTTTATTGATGTGCTCTCTTTATGTTTTTCGAATGTAGGCTTCTAAAGCGATAAATTTTCCTCTCAGGTCTGCTTTTGCTGTATTCCACAGATTTTGGTAATTTGTATCTTCATTGTTGTATACTCAAGGAAGTTAATGATTTCCTTTTTATTTCTTCCTGAACCCACTGTCATTCAGCATAAGTTTGTTTAACTTCCATGCCTATGTGTGAGGTTAATGTTTTTGTTGGAGTTGAGTTACACTTTTATTGCCATGTGATCTAAGAAGATGCAAGGTAAAATTTCAATTCTTTTCATTCTGTTAAGGTTTGTTTTCTGTCCTAGGATATGATCAATTTTGGGAATGTTCCATGGGCTGATGAGAAGAATGTATATTCTTTATCTTTGGGATGGAGTGTTCTATAAACATTTATCAATCATAGTTATTTTAGGGTCTCATTTAAATCTATTATATCTTTCTTCAATTTTTGTTTAGAGGATCTTTCCAGCTCTGAGAGAGGGGTGCTAAATTCCTCTCTTATTGTGGTGTTACAGGGTATGATATTGCTCAGACTAACGTGTATCTCAAGAATCTGGGAGCATTCAATTTGGGTGCATAAATATTTAGAATTAAAATATCTTCTTATTATATTTTTCCCTTAAGCAATATGAAGTAACCATCATTGTCTTTTTTGACTTTAGTTGCTTTAAATCCACATGTCTCTGAAAATAAGATCACAACCCCTCTTTTCTTCTGAATTATGTTTGCCTGAAAAATTGACTTCCAACTCTGAACTGTGAGTTTTAATTTTGTCTTTTGACATGAGGTGTGCTTTCTTCAGGTAGAAAATAGATGGCTTGTGTTTTTTAAATCCAATCAGCCAATCTATGCCTCTTTAGAGAAGAATTCAATGCAATTGATATTTTTTGAGATAATCGATAAATGTAGTAGAATTCTATTCATCTTATTTTGTGAAAGTCCATTGTTAGTTCTGTCTTTAGCATCATTGTGGAAGCTAGGTTCTTTCCTTTAATTTCTGGGTGTTTACTTTGTTGAAGGTCCATTGTGATGGTCAGTGTGTAGAATAGGTTGAAGTGTTTCTTGTAAAGCTGGTCTTGTGGCAAATTTCCTCAATGTTTGCATATCAGTAAAAGATTTGATTTCTCTGTCAATTTTAAATCTTAGCTTAGCAGGATATAGAATTATGGGATGGAAGTCATTATGTTTAAGTAAGTTAAAGGTAGATGATCATTGTCTTGTTGCTTGAAAATTTTTGTTAGAGAAGTCCACAGTCACCCTGATGGATTTGCACCTGCAGGTCTGTTGGGATTTACTCCTAGCAGCTTTCAAAATCTTCTCTTTTGTCTTGACTTTAGATAGATTCATCACAACATGTCAACTCTATTTGAGTTGAGGCAACCAGGGGACTGATAGCCCTCTGAAAGGAGTATGTCACAATCTTTGATGATATTTGGGAAATTTTCATTTATAATATTCTCTAGAATCCTCTGGAGCATTTTTCTACCCCTTTTGGGATACCTATAACTCGTCTGTTTGAACACTTCATAAGGTCCCATAATACTGTCAGTGAATGTTCTGCTTTCTCTCTCTTCTGTTCTGCCTCTTTAACTATCTGAGTTATCTCAAGAGCTTTATACTCTATCTCTGTGATTCTTTTGTCTGCATCATCTAATCTGTTGTTGATAACTTCTATTGCATCTGTAAGTTCCCTAATTGACTGCTTCAGTTCCTTCAGCTCTGCTATATCCTTTCTATATTCTTCATATCATTTATCTCTTACTTGATTCTGTTTTTGGAATTCCATATGGTTATTTGCCACTTTCTCAGCAATTTATTTCATTGTTTTCATAATTTATATTTTAAAATTTCCTTCTGTCATTTCTAATGTTTCTTTATAAATGGAATCCTATGCTGTAGCTACCTCATGGTCACTGAAGGGGTTGTTTTGGATTGGTAGTTCATGTTGCCAGGATTTTTCTGATGATTCTTCATCTCTGAATACTACCAGAAACTCTATGCCCAGAAATTTGACATTGTGAAGGTAATGGATCAATCTTTGGAATCACACCCTTTCCCTAGACTTAGCCTGGATGGAATAGATCTCTGGAACAGACCAATTTTAAGCACTGAGATCAAAGAAACAACAAAAAATATACCAACATGAAAATGCCCTGGTACTGATGGCTTCACACCAGATTTCTATAAAACCTTCAAAGAAGAGCTTATTTCCATATTACAGAAATTATTCCAAAAAATGGAAGAGGATGGAATCTTCCCCAACACTTTTTATGAAGCAAACATCACCCTGATACAAAAACCAGGAAAAGACCTACCTAGGAAGGAAATTTCAGACCAATTTCACTAATTAATATAGATGCAAAAATTATCAACAAAATCTGAGCCAATATATTACAGCTTACCATCAAAAAAGTCATATATAATGATCAAGTAGGTTTCATCCCAGAGATGCAAGGCTTGTTCAATGTATGTAAATCCATAAAGGTTATTCATCATATCAACTGAAGCAAAAACAAAGACCATATTATCCTCTGAATAGATACAGAAAAAGCGTTTGATAAAATCCAGCATCCTTTTCTAATTGGTACACTGAAGAGTTTAAGCATATGTGGCCCATTTCATAAGCTGATTGAAGCTATCTGTGATAAATCCAAAGCAATATTTTACTGAATTGAGTTAAACTAAAGCTTTTCCTCTTAGAACTGGAACCAGACAATGTTGTCTTCTGTTATGATTACTATTCAACATAGTGCTGGAAGTTCTAGCCAAAACAATTAGGCAAGACAAGAAAGTAAAGGGCATCCAAATGGGGGCAGAGGAGGTCAAAGTCCCCCTCTTTTTTGATGATATAATGATCTTATCCTTCGAGAACCCCAAAGACTCAACCACAAGACTCTTGGAGTCATAAAAAAAAAAAAAAAAACAGTAATGTTTCAGGATGTAGAATCAATGTCCAAATGTCAACTGTTTTTGTATACGCCAACAACATCCAAGATGAGAAGCTAATTATCCCTTCACCATAGTCCCAAAGAAAATGAAATACCTAATAATACACCTAACAAAAGAGATAAAGGACCTCTATAAAGAAAATTATGAAACCCTAAGAATGTGAATAGGAGAGGACTTTAACAAAAGGAAGAACATACTATGCTCAAAGCTGGGAAGAAACAATATTGTCAAAATGTCTGTAATTCCCAGAGCAATCTACCTATTCAATGCCATCACGATTAAAATACAACATCCTATTTTCAATTCTTGGAAAAAATGATTCTGTGTTTGTATGGAACCAGAAAAAAAAAAAAAAACCTGTATAGCTAAGACAGTTCTTAGTAATAAAAACAAAGCTGGAGACATCAGCATACCAGATTTTAGGCTGTACTACAGGGCCATAGTGATCAAGACAGCATAATACTGACACAAAAACGGAGACATTGACATATGGAATTGACTAGAAAACCAGGAAATGAAACCAAAAACTTACAAACCCTAATCTTTGATAAACCAAACAAGAACGTACTCTGGGGGAAAGATTCCCTACTCAATAAATGGTGCTGATAGAATTGAATAGCCACATGCAAAAACCTGAAACTGGACCTGCACCTTTCTCCACTCACAAAAATTGATTCGAGATGGATAAAGGACTTAGATTTAAAGCATGAAATAATAAAATCCTCAAAGAAAGTATAGGAAAAACAGTGGAAGATATTGGGCCAGGGAAGATCTTTGAGTTTTCCTTTCTAAAATTTTGCTTCCATGAGTCAATATGTTTAAATAATAATTCTTAATTTTTGTTTGTTCTGCTCCATTAATTCTGCTATTGTACATTTCTGGTACATAACAACTCAGTTATTATATTCTTCAGCTCTACACTTTAAATTTGGTGCATTGTATAACTTTCATCTGTCTGTTAGTATTGCAATTTCCTCAGGCATCATTTTGGTGATTCTATTCTGTTTTGTTTTTGAATGTAGAGCATGTTTCAGATGATTATTTTACATTCTTTTTTTAGATAATATAAAGACCTCCATTTCTCAAGGGTTAATTCCTGAATATTTATTTTCTTCCAATGGGACATGTATTCTGTATTATCTATATGCCCTGTACTCTTGTAATGAGTTCAGTAAATAATGTTTTTATTGTACAGTGACACATTACACATTTACAATTTTATATTCTTGTGATACTTTACTAAGAAGACTATGTTTCATCTCCATCCAAGTAAACACAAAAAATGTAGTCTCCATCTTTTCTTATAGCTCAATAGTACTTCATAGTATGTATTTTGGTACAACAACATACCCCTTTTCAGGATTTGATGGGTGCTTAGATTGTTTCTATGTCTTGGCAATTGTGTACTGAACTGCAATAAACATTCTGGTATAAATGTCCTGTGGCAAAATGATTGTTTGTCTTCTGAGGAGATAATTAGTAATGGGATTTTGGGATCAAATGGAAGTATTTTTAGTTATTTGGGAATCTTCGTACTTCTTTCCATAGAAGGTGAGTTAGTTTGAAATCTCACGAGCATTCAAAAAGTGTTTTCCTCTGTCCACATCCATGCCAATATCTGCAGATATGGCATTTTATGATGTGGGCTACTCTTTGGAGTTATCTCTAGAGGCATTTGATATCCAGTTCTCTGATTATTAGGGATGATACACATTTTTTTCTTTTGTTTGTTAGCTATTCATCTGTCATCTTCAGTGAAGTTTCTGTTTGAGCCTCTTGCCATAAATGTGTTTTCTGTTTTTGTAATTGTTGTTGATTAATTCTAGTTCTCTGTAGATTCTAGTTATCAGCTCTTTGTCAGATGCATGGCATGCAAATATCTTCTCCCATTTTGAAGTCTTTCTGTTGGCTTTAGTTGGGGTGCTCTTAATCATGCAGAAGCTTTTTAGCTTGATCATATGCCATTTATTTATTTTTGATGTTGCTGCAATGCCAAAAAGTTCCTCTTCATAAAATATTTTCCAGGGTTGATTTTGTCAATAGTTTTTCTCAACTTTATTTTAGAATTTGTGGTTTTATGGGTTAAATAGAAATATTTTATCCAGCAGGCCTCAATTTTTGTCAGTTGTGAGAAATGCTGGTCCAAGGTTAGTTTTCTACATGTGCTGAAGAATTTTTCCTAGAATCATATATTAAATTGGGATTTTTTTCCCCAAGAACATGCTTTTGTTTAGTTTATCAAAGATCAGATGGTGTTATGTAACTGTATTCATTCCTAGGTTGCCTATTCTATTCAATAGATGGATATCTCTATTTTTGTGTAAATACCATGTGTTTTGATCATTGTAAAATTGTAGTATAACCTGAAGTCTGGACATGCCTCCAGGTTTGTTGTTATTTATAAGAACTATATTGGCTATGTTTTTTTAATTTTATAATTAAAAAGTACTACTTTGTCAAGTTCTTTAAAATATGATATTGGTGCTTTCATGACAATTGCCTTAAATCTGCAGATCACATTCAGTAGTATGGGCATTTTAACAAAGTCAGTTTGTTTCTTTCAGTATCATGATATGTTTTTACATTTATTAACATGTTTTGCTACTTTTTTCCTCAGTATTTCATAGTTTTATGGAGATTCTTCATGTATTTTGATGATATATGCCCAGGTATTTCATTTTCTTTGGAGCTGCTATGAATTTCATTAGGTTTTTAATTTGATTCTCAGCCTATTATTGGTGTATTATAAAGGCTATAATTTTTTGGACATTGATTTTCGTCTGTCAAGATAATGATTTTTTTTTTTTGAACTCCTCTAATAGCTTCATAGTTAAGTCCCAGGGTTTTTCCAGGTATAAGATAATGTCATCTGCAAAGAACAAGAGTTTGGCATTTACTGTCACCATCAAATACCCTTGATCTTCTTCTCTTGCCTGATTACAATGATTGGACATTCAGCACTATGTTGAAAGGCAGTAGGTAACAGTGGGTATCCGTGTCTGGTTTCCATTCTCAGTGGAAATTCCTTCAGTTTCTATGATACTGGCAGTGGGTTTGTTTTAGATGGTCTCTATAAGGTTAGGAAATGTTCCATTTATGCCTATATAATTAAATGTTCTTGTCAGAAAAGGATGCTGGATTTTGTCAAATGCTTTTTCAGCATCAATTAAAGCAATCATATGGTCTTAGTTTTGTTGTTGTTGTTTTGTCCGGGGCTGGGTTTGAACCCAACACCTCTGGTATATGGGGCCATCACCCTACTCCTTTGAGCCACAAGCACTGCCCAGTCTTTAGTTTTGATATTCTTTTTTATTTTTTTTTTTTGAGACAGAGAAAGAGTCTTATTATGTCACCCTTGGTAGAGTGTCATGTCATCTATGATCACAGCAATCTCAAACTCTTGGGCTTAAGCTATTCTCTTGCCCCATGTATGTGGGACTACAGATGCCCACCACAATAACCCGCTATATTTTTCTTGTTGTCACTGTTCTTTAGTAGACCCTGGCTGGGTTCAAAATCACTACCCCCAGTTTATGTGGCTGGTGCCCTAACCACTTAGCTATGGGTGCTAAGCCTACTTTTGCTATTCTTTATATGGAGAATTACATTTATGGATTTACCTAAGTTGAACCAATCCTGCATCCTTGGGATAAAGCCTACTTGATCATGATGTATTTTTTTAATGTGTAGTTGTATCATTAAATACAACAATCTTACTGCATGTTTTTGTCTTAATATTTATCAATGATATTGGGCTATACTGGTCCTCATTTCTTGTGTGTTGTTCTTATTATTTTGGAATCAAGGTGATATTTTCTTTCTGAACTGTGTTAGAAAGGATTCCTTTCTTCTCTATGTTTCCGTACATTATACAATATAGGTACTAGTTCCTCTATAAATGTTTAGGAGAATTCAGGTATATATCCTTCTGGTCTAGGACTTTTCTGTTTTGGATGTCTTTGTATTTTTGATGTAATGTCAGTGTCTGATATAGGTCTATTCAAAACTTCTAATCTTTCTGGTTGAGTTTAGGAAGGTGGTGTACCTCTGGTTATTTGTCCATTTTGTCTACATTTTCAGATTTCTGGGCATAGAATATGTTATAGTAATTGTTGAAAACCTTCCATATTTCCATGGCATCTGTTATTTCTCCATTTTCCTTTCTGATCAAGGTTATTAGATATCTTAATTTTCTATTTCCTGTTAGTCTGGCCAATCATTTATGGATTTTAATAATCTTTAACAAAACAATTTTTAATTGCACTGATTTTCTAAATGATTCTTTTGTTTTTAATTTTATATACTTCTTCTCTCATTTTGGTTATTTATTTTTTTCCATCATATTATATTGGATTCTTCTTCCTTTCCCAGTTGCTTGTGATGACCTATTATGTTATTGGCTTTATCTTTTTCTGTTTTCTAGATGAAGACATCTAATACTATAAATTTCCCTTTGAAGTATCCCACAGTTTTTCATTATTCTTTTGTTCAAGGAATCTGATGATTTTCTTCTTAACACATCCTTAACTGCGTTGTTCAGAAAAAGATTGTTGATTTTACATGGCTTTATATGAGTATAAATATTTTTGTTGTTGTTCAATTCTATTTTTATTCTTCAATAATCTGCTAAGATACAAGGTATAATTACATTCGTTGTTGAGGAATCTATTGAGGTTTAATTTGTGTCCTAATATATGATCAATTTTGAAAGATTATCCATGGGCTGGTGAGAAAAAAAAAAACTATTATTTAGTTTTATTAGATAGAAATGTTTGCTATATATCTATTAGTCCATTTGTTCTAGTGTCATGTTTAATTGAAGGTGTATAGAATTTCCAGCTTTAAAATTACTTCAAACTTGTTAATGACAAAACAGTTGGTCTTTCCAGAAAAGTTCTTTATGAGCTATTGACAAGATTGTGTGTTCTTCTGTTCTGTGTCTCTGTACCCTGGTAGGACTCATTGATTTACAGTATTTTCAAATCCTCTGTTGTAATATTAGTCATCTGACTGAATGCATTATTTATTACTGAAAGTAGAATGCTGAAGGATCCTATTATTATATGCTTTCTTCTTTATTGCTGCAATTTTATCAGTTTTTCCTGTACATATTTGTGAATGTTCATTCAAGGGAAAGAAATATGTACATTATAGGTGTATATGTATGTGTGTATCTATACATATATATAATTTTTACTTTAAGATGAATGATATTTTTTAATATTCATTGTCTTTTGTCTCTTGTGATAGTATTTAAAGAATATTTTTAGGCTTGGCACCTGTAGTTCAGTGAGTAGGTTTTAAGCCACATAAAGTGAGGCTGTCAGGTTCCAAACTGGCCCTGAACCTGCTAAACAACAATGACAACTGCAACAAATATATATATATATATATATATATATATATATATATATATATAACTACTTCAACAACAATATAGCTGGGCATTGTGGTATGGACTTGCAGTCCCAAGTACGTGGGAGGCTAGGGGAAGAGAATAATTTTAGCTGAAGAGTTTGAGGTTGCTGTGACATGCCACATCACAGTACTCTCCCAAGTAGAACATAATGAGACTTTGTATCAAAATAAATAAATGAATAAAGTATATTTTTAAAAATACAATGTTATTGACATATTTCTTCTTACATATTGTTAACATCTTTTTTGATATATTTTTTCTATCCTGCCAATTTTAGTACATTTTTTATTTGATATGATGTGGAAACTCTTGTACATAATACAGTTGGAGTTTTAGACCCTTTATTCAATTTATGTCTTTAATGTGGAATATCTAGTGAATAAATTTTATATAATTTTTAAAAAGTAGACAATTTACTCTTTCCCTATAATTGTTTTTTGTAGTTTTCACTACTTAGTTTTTGATCTCTTGATGGCCTTGTCTCTCATTGACTTTTAGAAATATACTACCTTTCCACATTTTCTTCTCCATATTGCTATGAATACTCTATATTTATCATGAGAATTTCCAAAAACTTTTGGATTTACCCCATATGTCAACATGGTAGAACTTGAATTCAGTTCCATATACAATATTTTTGTCTAGAATTTTATAGTACATTTTATAGCACAATTTTAAATTGTTTTATGCATTATTAGTATAATACCACAGTATTTTATTTGCATATATAAAAGAGAGTTACATAATTTTAAGAAGACAAAAACAGGTCCTTTGAAAGAGGAAGGTGAAGGCCTGGTGAAATGTATTCCCCTGAGGTCCAAAAGTGAGATAAAGTGTTATTTTCATTTCTTTTAGAAGTATCTTCAAATTACACCCAGGACTTCTTGCAAGAGCAGGTTATAATAGATTCATTCCAAATAGGAATAATGAGAAAATATGGAAGCTGTGGCCTTGAAAATTTACCACTAAGGAAAGACTGGGAAAGAATGAGTGAGTATAAGAAGCAGAAACTGTGTTACAATGGACTAAGGGAAATTTTGTCAACTATTCATAGGACAAGCATTCATGGTAATAAATTTATGTGGATCATTAGTAAATCTACAAGTCTAAGTAAGCACGAGGTAAGAAATAATAGAAAGAAAACTCTCAAATATAACAAACATGCTGAAACCTTTCATGACAGGTCAAATATTTCTAAACATAAGGAAGTTAACACAGGATAGAAACTGTATAAGTGTGAAGAATGTGGTAAACTATTTCACCAATTCTCTGTTTTGATAATACATAAAATAATTCATACTGAAGAGAAACCCTAGAAATGTGAAGAATGTGGCAAAGCATTTGATCAGTGCTCAGCTCTTACAAAACATAAGAGAATTCATACTGGAGAGAAATTCTACAAATGTGGAGAATGCAGCAGAGCCTTTAACTAGTGCTCAAATCTTACAAGACGTAAGAGATTGCATACTGGAGAGAAACCCTACAAATCTGAAGAATGTGGCAAACCCCTTAACCAGTGCTGAGTTCTTACAACACATAAGAGAATTTATACTAGAGAGAAACCCTACAACTGTGAAGAATGTGGTAAAGCCTTTAAACAGTACTCACTTCTAACACAAATAAGAGAATTCATACTGGAGAGAAACCCTACAAATTGAAGAATGTGGCAGAGCCTTTAACAAGTACTCAAGTCTTACAACACATAAGAGAATTTATACTGGAGATAAACCCTACAAATGTGAAGAATGTGGCACAGTCTTTAACCAGTGCTCTGTTCTTAGAAGACATAAGAGAATTCATAGTGGAGAGAAACCATACAAAAGTGAAGCATGTGGCAATTCCTTTAACCAGTGCTCAACTCTTACAAGACATAAGAGAATTCATATTAGAGAGAAACCCTACAAATGTGAAGAATGTGGCAAAGCCTTTAACCAGTGCTCAAATCTTACAAGACATAAGAGAATTCATACTGGAGAGAAGCCATACAAATGTGAAGCATGTGGCAAAGCCTTTAACCAGTGCTCAACTCTTACAACACATAAGAGAATTTATTCTGGAGAGAAACCTCCAGTATGAATTTACCAGCCTTTAACCAGTGCTCAGGTCTTACAACACAGAATTCATACAGGAGACAAAACTTATAAATGTGAAGAATGTGGCATAACCTGTAACAAGGCTTTAGCTCTTACAGCACATATAGTAATTCCCACTTGAGAGAAACTTCACACATGTGAGAAATATGGCAAAACCTTGAACAGGTGTTCATACTAAACTCTATGTAGAAGAATTTATAGCAGAGAAAAATGTTATAAATATGGCAAATGTGGCAAAGACCTCAATTACTGTTCACACTTTACTCAATATCCAAAAAGTCATATTAGATAAAACTAAGATAAATGTAATTATGTCAAAAAGAGCTTTCTTAAAGTATTAGAATTAGCATGAACATGAGTGCATATACTAAAAGATAACAAAAATGTAGGAAGAGGAAATAATTTTAATAACATCACAGATCTTATTGGACATGCCAGTGTTTTCTGAAACATTATTTAAAATCAGAGTATTGTTATTAGACTTTTAATAAATATACATGTGGAAAAATATTTGTGCAAAACACAAACCTTAGAAAACAACAAATTTATATTATTTAAAAATAATTTACCGATGAAATAAGTTGAACAAAAATTAATCAAAAATATAGTGTAAAGAAATACCAGGGCGTTCACAGTAGAATGGACTAAGGCACTAAGACTTTCATACATTATGCTAAACAAGAAGGTCCAGTGGTGCAACTGGATAGTGCTCGGTACTTATACAGCAGTACATTATGCTAAACAAGATTACTGATTACTGTGAATAATCTGGTTTAAATAGTTTGGTAATTGATTTTAAGTTTACAAAACAGATATAGATTTTTTGCCTGTCATAATTACATGTAAAGTATACTTTTTTTGGTCATGGTTAATTTAAAAATGTAATACTTGGTTAACTTTCTTCCATTAGAATTATTAGAGGTTTTCTTATATTATGTGGGCAATATTGTGTACATTTTTTAGAAACTTGAAAATACTGAAATGTTATATTATGAAGCATTGACGTGTTTTGTGCTTGATGCATAAGACACTATTGTAAATGATGCAAGAAATAGTATTACCTGATAATATTTTTCTGCATTATGATAAGATGATAAAAACAATTACTGTTTTAGAAGTAAATAATTTTAGTATATGTGCATTAGTCTAATAAAATACACTGGATTTTTTTAGATTAGATGTGAAATCATACTTAGTTTAGTTGGTTTTGTTAAATTAACAAAAATGTTTTTAATGTGTTGAGTGTTTTAGATTGAATGAAGTATTATTTTGGAGCAATATTAACCTATCTCGTCTTACTTAAATTTGTTGGTAACGAATAGTCAGAATGTGCTCTTGGGTTACACACTAAAATAGCATGGCTTGTGATCCATTTTCTCAGCTACTTTACATTTGAAATACTTTAAAGAATAATGTTCCCATAGGTTAAAGTTTTTTGCCTTTTTCAGTTACATTGTCACTTTAGTGGTTGAAATAAAGATTGCTTAGGATAATAAAATTCCATACATTTCTGAACCACAAATGACTATTTATAAGATTCTATACTATATTTTTCTTTGAATACGCTACCTCACTGGTTTGTGAAACATACATTTTTTATTTACATATAAGTAAATATACAAATATATCATTCTAAAGAATATATTTACATGTAATAGAATTGCAGAACAATTAATTAGTTTTGTCAATGTGATTTTGTACCAACTTCTAAAGAAAAGGAAATATATTGGGTAAAAAAGATATTTTGAAAGGTGTTGATAATATTGTGGTGAACCTTATAAATTGAGGTGCATTCTGACTAGGTGCATAAATATTAATAATTGAAAGCTCATCATTTTGTGTATTACCTTTAACAAATATATAATGTCCATCCTTAGCTTTACTCACTTTGGTTGGTTTAAACTCTATTGTATCTGTGAATAAGATTGCAACAACAGCTTTTTTCTGTTTTCCATTTGCCTGAAATATGGATGTCCATCCCTTCACCTTGAGTCTAGATTTGTCTTTTAAGATAAGGTGTGTTTCTTATATACAGCAGATATCTGGTTTAAGTTTCTGTATCCAGTCAGCCGCTAAATAATATTCTTATTACTCTTTACTGAGGCCTACATCAGAGCTCAGTTGAAGCAGTCATATCTTTATCTCTTGTTTTCCATTTTACGTAGCCACCAGATCTGGAGCCTCAAAGCCAGACTGAACCAATAGGTATTAGGAATATGTCCATATTGTTCATAAGTGCTTTTCTTAATCTATTTTAGGTCCATTAAAACATGTTTTTAATCCTTCCACTGATGGCTTTACATTCAATCTTGAGAAAGGGGTAAGTGGAACATTTCAAGGTGGAAACTCTTTTTGTCTTTTCTTCTGTGTTCAATTTTTATATCAGGGATACAAGGGGTATGAGAGAAGGTAGCTGTATTGAGAAAATTAAAGCAAAAAATACTTGCCAAGGAAAATAAACTTTCTTCGTGTTGATGGTTTCCTTTGTAGAAGGAAGACCAGTGGAACACATTGTCTCCTCAGAAATAAATGAGAAGAAAGGTTGCACATCTTAAGAGAAAGACAGGTACTCTTTGAGAGCTGTGGGAAACAGACATCTCCACCTGGGGCAAGAAATATTATTGGCTACTTTGTATGTTTCCAAAATATGCATGAACAAAACTAAGTGTTATGGAAACGGAAAAAACCAATTTTTACGGCAGAAAACTAGACTAGGAAAAGCAAAAGAAACTTCAAGAAATATGAAACTGTTCAACAAAATATATCTACAGCTTAGGGAGCACAGAATAGGCTTTTAAAAGTTCTCTTCCTTTAGAATTCAGGAATTTATAGTATTGTGATTATAATAATTTTAGTCTCCACTGATACTAATACATATATGAACAGATTACTTCCTCAGTGGAGACTGTTATGAATTTGATGGCAAGAGCTAACTGCTAAATGCTCATGGATGACTCAATAAAATAAAAAGTTCCTGCCTTTTAATAAATACCCAAGTTAGCTTTGAAGCAAGACTTGTTTTCTTTTATAGATTAGGGCTTGCCAGCTGCCTCTAGTGGCCAGGAGGCACCAATGGCTGACGGGCATCCCTAATGCTCATTATCACGTAGCGTGGTTGAACCATTTTAGACACAGCTTTACTTCTCAGCTTGATTTTTCACATTTTTCCTCATTTAAATATTTAAATTCTGGCTCAGTGTAAAATTTTCTTTACTTCATGGTGGGTCCACTTGGTGCATTCCTAACCTGGGCTCTCCATCACAGAAGGAACTATATTAGATTTGTCAAAGAAAATGTGTTACCCGTTAGTTACATTATATTATTTATTGGTAGTTAATTACTTGAAAGTATACAACTAATGATACATGCAAGGCTTTTTTGTTTATGTAATACCAAAAGGTATCTAAGCATGGAAGGAGGCTAGCCGAAGGCCTATCCCAATACACTGTCAAGGTTTAGTTTATTTTGCTTATACCCTACATGTGACATTGATATTAGTGGTATTTTATTCCAAATGAGCAAAGTGAGGACCAGAGAAGTGAGTGACTTGGCAGACCCCAGGAGCAGGCTGATAGTTTTATACCTTCATCAAAGAAGGGGAGCAAACGTGAGGAGGCTATAAATGTTCATGAGAATTTAGCACTTAACCTACAATGGCAGGAAATGTTGAGGTTAGGGTTTTTTTCCAGGTTTGGAGCATGTGCAGAATCAACCCAAGGTGACCTTTTGACCCACTTACTGTCATTTGCATGGTAAAAATCATACCCACAGTTTACAATTGCCATGGCAATCCCTGGAAGTCTCCCTATAAGGTTAAAAATGGGGAGGGCCCTGAGTGCTAATAAATCCCCATCTCTTTCTAAGAAAAATAAAGAATATTCTTCCCACTGCTCAGCATATCATTAGCCATAAACATAAAAAATAGAGATGACTTCAGATCCCCAGTATCTTCTCCATTTGGGGAGACAGACCCATCCTGATTTTGGGATGTACTTCTGCTTTATTGTCATGCTTTGGCAATGAGACTGGTTGTGTGAACTTCCTGAGTGTGTCAGTCTGTATTTGATTTCTCAACGACTTGGTATGAGATCCCATTCTTTAGCTCTAAGAACCAAGAATCAAGGAATTCCAAGCCATTCTTGATAAGGTCAACTGGTTAGAGGATTGCAGAGATAGAATTAAAATCCAGTTCTTCCGACTTGGCACCGGTACTCAGTGCCTACGGCGCCAGTCACATATACCAAGGCTGGCGGGTTCGAACCTGGCCTGGGCCAGCTAAACAATAACAACTGCAACCTAAAAATAGCCAGACACTGTG
This sequence comes from Arctocebus calabarensis, assembly GCA_963573935.1. NCBI lineage: Eukaryota > Metazoa > Chordata > Mammalia > Primates > Lorisidae > Arctocebus > Arctocebus calabarensis. The sequence goes on along the minus strand of CAUYON010010002.1, from coordinate 18,282 downwards.
GTGGGCACCTATGGTCCCAGTTACTTGGAAGGTTGAGGCAAAAGAATCATTTAAGCCTAAGAGTTGGAGGTTGTGTGAGCTTTGACGCTACAGCACTCTAATGAGGGTGGTAAAGTGAGAGTCTGTCTCAAAAAAATAAAAACAAAAGTGCAGTTCTTTCGACATGAATCTGATGCTCTTGTTACTGTCACACATAGTCTATGTTTAAGATTAGTCCTAGGGCAGATGATGGCTCTCCTGTGCTAAGCAGAAGTAGACTGTGGGGGAAGACCAGCATGCATAGCTTTTGTTTAATGACTGAGCTTTGTGGGACCCCCTTTCTTCTGTTTTCAGTGCTTTGTGGGAGCTCCAGCAGGCCAGGATGTCATTGCTATTTTTCTTTCATCAGAATATATCAGTTCTTTCCAGACCCAGGAGCAGAGATTCTGAATTACTTTAGTTATGGTAGGTTACAGTGAGATTGTAGGATTATTGGAATATACTTTTAAATTCACTTTTCCATTACATCAAAAATGGAGATTTGTATAATTGAGAAAGAAAATCCGAAAGGAATATTAGCAACATTTTCCAATGCCTTTGTTAGTCATTTCAGGGATTTCCATCCATTTGATCTTAACAGCATGCCTTATCAATCTGCTTTTCTTAGGTTTAGCTCCCACATGTCTTTGTCTAGTGTTTGGGTGGGCATTTTAAATTCCTTTATGTTTTCATACTTCAGTGGGAAAAATTCTCTTTTTTATTTGGGACAAACTACAATCTTATTTCCCTTGGCTTATCTTATTAATATTGGATGGCATTTACTTTCAAAGCAACTTTGCACAGTTGCCCTGGAGTGTTTGCACAAAGGAGGCTTTCTAATGCAAATCTAACTGAATTGAAAGTTAAAAAGAAATGGCCCAAATGATACCACCCTCAGAGTAAAATTTTAGCCATCAAAGCAGCTATTCATTTATTTATTCATTGATTTTTATGTTAATTAATATGTGCAGTAATTCATTAAGCAAATATTTGCTAAATACCTTTTGGTGGTTATTAGCACCTGTCTAGGAACTTATAGTTTAGTAGAGAAGATGAAATATTGTGAACAAAAAGCACAGCCTCAAAACTAGAAAGACTTTGCTCTGAATAGAAGTACACAGCTATGATTTAATAAAAAAAAAAATACTTAAAAAAAAAAAAGAAATAAAAAGAAGTTCACTGCAAGAAGGAGGGAGGTGAGTACTCATAAGCCAGGCTCTGGGAACACCCTGTTTCTTAAACACATCAAAATTAGAGATGTTCTTTTACACTTGAGTATAAAGATTCCAGTTCTCTTGTCTGATGCTTTAGGCACTGAGGTCGAGGAGATGATGAGATCTGGTGAGTGGTCAAGTACAGAACAAAAGTGGGCTTTAGTTTACTTGGGAGAAATACCATTGAAGCTTTGAATTTGAAATATAATATGTGAAATTCCATACTGGTCATGATTTTTGTCTAGTAAAAGGTTAAGAATTTTTGGAAGGGTTTATTGAATTTTGGGGGGAGAATAACGTATTCCAGAACTTTCAGTGGGATTTTAGTGTGTGTTCAAGGGACTAAGGCATTCAGGTTCTTTTGTTAGGTGGGATTTTCGTGTAAACTACAAAGAAAACTATGAAGACGTGAAGATTATGGAGACATTTGTCTAAGAGGATTAATTTTTACACCGAGTAATGTTTTTTTGAACCATTATTGTGAGAAAGAAAATGTGTTTAAAGTTGGAGGAGATACAAAGTACAAAAATAAATTTGATATTTAATAAGGTCTAAAGCCAGAACAATGAGAATAGTTAAAGATTCTATTAAGTGATAGAGAAGGTTATATAGGCATTTCTGTATAAGGTTGTATAAAGTTGCCAACTTAAAGACCTAAAACATTTAAATTCTCAGTGTTATCTCCCTAACAATACACCTCTTTTAAAGGCTATTTTTTTTCTTGCAAAGGAAAGAAGATCATGTCATAAATTACATACTTAATCATTTTGATTGGCTTAATCATTTTTACTCTATGACATTAAATGTCCTGAAATTAGGAGAAAACTCAACAAGTTAGTTTAACTTGAAGATTTGGTAAGTTACCTAGAGTCAATAAAACCATCCTGGCATATTCTTTAAAGTTCATGGTCTATTGCATTCACCAATTCCTTCTCCTTTTTAAATCTGCATCATAGAAATCCTACAGTCTTTGCTTCCAAATAGATTCTGAATTATTCCTGTTTTCTCCATTTCAAACTTTTAGTCCAAGCTACCATCAAGTCTCCTCTTGACTATGACAATAGCCTCCTATTGGAAACCCCAATTCTAACCCTAAGCCTTACAGATTAGACCCCCAGATTAGTCAGAGCCAGGGTAACTTTTCTGAACAGGAAATCAGATCATGTCATCCTCTACCTAGAACTCTTCAATGGCTTTCCAAACTTAGCAGTGCCCGCAGAGCTCTCTGACCTCATGGCTTCCCACACTTTCTCTTGCTTCTTTCATTCCAGCCACATTAGATTTTCCCATCTGCTTTTCATGCACTTCAGAAATAATGCCTGCTTGGAGCATTTGCACACCCAGCTCCTTCTGCCTAGAATGTTTGTCTTCCAGGTTTTCTTATACCTGGTGACTTTCATTCAGGTCTCAACTAAAACATTATCTCCCCAGAGTGGAGAAATTCTATATCTATTTGTTATGTTGATTTGAAATAAAGTCATTTATTTATTTTATTATCTCTGGCTCCCATTAGAATATTGGGGTGGTAATTTCAGAATCTTTTCTATATCTTTGTGGGTTTATCTTTAGCACCTAGAGCCATACTTTGATTATGGTGAGTGCTTTATATTTACTTATTGGATAAATGCTGAATTACAATTGAGGTGTTTCCTTCCCATACATTGTGTATACTTTGAGGCAGAGTTTAAAATTGATACCCAAAGGCTGAAAGGGGAATTAATTTCACCCAAATTACCACTGTAGATACTTTTTAGCTCAGCATAGACTCACTATCTCTTTTGTGGCCTTGTAGGAATCAGAGCTTATGATTCCAAAACTTCATTTTCATAGGATGACATTCATCAACTGATGGTAAATTTGAAATAGACTTCCAAGGCAATAAAAAAAAGGAAATGCAATGGTGAGTTTCAAATACATTGTTAATGTTTCTAATACTATATGAAAGTCTTAAATCATGAAAATGAAATAGCAAACGTCTAGCTTTTTAGTCTTCTATATTATGCAAAATATGCAGCATATATAAACTTAATATTGCTTATTTTTTTCCAAAAGTAATATTAAAGGGTTTAATGTGGAAGCAACTATGAATTGAAGTGCACCGTGAGCAAAATTTTCGGCTTATTCCAACAATTCTGAATTTTATTTATATCTATAATGATATACATTTTATTTAAATTTATAATGATTGCTTGTTTGATCACCCCTCTTTCTGCTAGGTATTCTGGAGATCTGTTAAAGCTCTAGTAATGATTATTTTATTTAAAATGATCTTCCTTGAACAAATGGTAGAAAGTTCCATCAATGTTAGGAAAACAGAAATTTATTAGTTCATAAAACCAGACATTCCAGGAAGATTCCATGAAATTCTCTGTTTCTTTGTCTCTTATCTACATTTGTCATTGTTTTCCTTTTAGCTTGATTTTTTTATCAAGATAAATAAATTACTGATGATGAGTTCCCGCTAGTAAGTTAATAAAGGTTAATGCAAGGATTATGTTCTCTTAAAACAAAAGGAAACAGGCCTAACATATTCTTATTAGCTTGTTCATTCATTTATTTAACATTCATTTAAGCGGTGTTGATTGAGTACCTTTTGTATCAGGCAAATTCTGAAAAATTCCTGCTTCTTATAGACTTAGTTAGGCTATGCACCTCTTCTTGGGCCACAGGAACAGGGGATGTTGACAGGCAATACCATGTCACGTGCTTCCAACTTGACTTGGGGAAGGGGGGGCAGTATTATTTATGTGGACTGAAACAGTTACTGAAAAAAAAGGGGGTCATTGGGTGGCACCTGTGGCTCAGCGAGTAGAGCACTGACCCATACACCAAGCACGGGCTGCATGTTCAAACCCACCCCGGCCAACCTGCATCAAAAATTAGCCGGGCGCTGTGGTGGGTGCCTATAGTCCCAGCTACTTGGGAGGCTGAGGCAAGAAAATCGCTTAAGCCCAAGAGCTGGAGGTTGCTGTGAGTCGTGACTCCACAGCACTCTACTGAGGGCAATAGAGCGAGACTCTGTCTCCACCAAAAAAAAAAAAAGGGGGGTCATATTTTTCCCAGCTATAGAAAGATATGTTGGACACAAAATTCATAGCTATAATATTTCACTAAAATAATGAAGGTCCTTCATAAATAATGAGTTGTGTTTAAATGTCAAAGTAAGTTGATGATTGGCTCAGTGCCTGTAGCACAGGGGTTATGGTGACAGCCACATGTACTGAGGGTGGAGGGTTCAAACCCGGCCCAGGTCAGCTAAACAACAATGACAACTGCAACAAAAAATAGCCTGGCATTGTGGCGGGTTGCTGTAGTCCCAGCTACTTGGGAAGTTGAGGTAGGAGAATCACGTAAGCCCAAGAGTTTGAGGTTGCTGTGGGCTCTGACACCACCACACTCTACGGAGGGTAAAATATTGAACTCTCTCATAAAAGCAAAAACAAATAATCAAAAAACAACAAAGTACATTAACAAAACTGTAAAGGACAAGAATCACTATTGCCTTCTCCATTTTTAATTTTTTAAAATCTACTTTGAAAAATAATTAACTAGATCAAAGTTGCTCACATGTTGCTGCCACCCAGTCCCCCTGATCAATGATGCAGAGGCAGCACTGCAGAGGAAATGATTGATTTAAAAGAGAATGGCTGACACTCACTCAGGCATTTCAGCGGCTGAAGCTCACTCAGGCCTTTCAGCAAATTTATTTCTTCCAACAAGGCTTGTAATGGCACATAACTTAATCAACAAGCACATGACTTAATCAGTAAACATATGACTTAAACCTGACCCCAGGCCTTTTGCTGCCTGGTACTTACAGGTCTATGGATGAATCGGACTGACTGATAACCACTTATTATGTAAGACTATCCTTATTGGCTAAGGTTTAACTGGGTTAACTGATAACTACTTTACTAAAGTTATTCTTATGCTAAGTAATAATCCTTTAACTGACCATTTGGAGGCAGTTAATTGTCTTAAAGGAGTAGCCTGGAAAATCCCACCAGGATTTTTCCTTTCTAACTCACAAAAGACTTTAAACTTGCCTTCACAAAATGGGAGACTGATTGACCTTACAAGGGCACAGATGACTTTGCCCCTACACTCACATACTTGTTTATATTTTCAGCTGTGTTCCTTATATAATTACGTATGCTATTTAATTGATATGTGGCCAAAGGTTTGTGAGACTGGTTGAACTTCTCAGTATATAATTTTCTTTGTATCATTAAAAAAAAGAAATTCCTCAATGAAAGTAAATTAGTAATTCCTACCTCAACAAAAGGGCAGGAATTACTACTACTTTTGTGCCCTACAAAAGTAAAGTTTAATTTTTCCATCTTAATGCTTATATAATTCTAAATTTGGGTAAATACTCTTTTTGCCAACTTTTCCCCAAGTAAATTTCTCTTCTAAACAACTGTGACCTCATTACAGAGGATTACATATTAATAGATCAGTTCTTCCTTATTTCTAAATTCATTATAGTCTTCTCTTGATTATCTCATTAGTTTCCACTCTGTGTCTGGAAAGCAAATTTTCTTCATTTTGTTTTTATTTACTACAACAAATATGTATTGACTAGCAGCTATAAATCTAGCATGTAGGTAAATTAAAGGAATACAAATTCTTTTCAATAAGATATTGGTTACTTATTACTGATTAGATTTCTTCCCCCCGCCCCCCACCCCATCGACTCTGTTTTTTATTCTATATGGGAGGATACCATGTGGTACAAATGTCAAACACATTTGAAAATTGCTAGTACCAAGTGATTTATTTACTGTACTTATATTATTTTTAAAAAATTTTAACTGCACTTACCTGGAAAGATTTACTTCTTAGGAATGCATGCTGGATAGTTTAAATCACCTCAGACTTACTTTTCTGTGTGTTTTGTGACTTCATCCTCTATTAAGCTCACTACATCTGCAGGTGACTACTACCATGCTAGTTATGTATGGACTTTGCCACGTAGTCTCTTAATAAAGGAAGATTTTTTTTGGCCCCTGTTGGTCCTTCTGAGGAGATAAATATCATTCTTGGTAACAGGTGGATAATTCTTTTTGGTCTTTCCTGAGAGGTGATGTGTATATATATGGAGATTTGAACTGCAACACATTAACGATATTGTTTACAACAAATACAATTTTCTTTTACTTGCCTGAGATATTACTTTATTGTTTTACTTTTTTTTCTTCTGGTTTCCACAATAAGCCTGATTAAAATGATTTTCTTAGTATTTTGGCAGCATACTACCTGGCTTTACTGTTCTTTTCAAGAACTTACTGTTTCCTTCTCTAGTTTTTACTTTTAATAAGAGTATAAGATCTCTTGTAATCGAGATTGCTCATTTGAAAGCTGAGAAAAATAGTCATTTAATGCTTTTCATCATAAGTACTGACTGATATGAGAGAATTTCCCCAACTTGATTAATAAATGAAGAATAAATAACAAGAGACAGATGATTTTAGAGATTTGTTACATGATGACTAGATGTTCTGAATGGCAAAATGGGTCATGGCTTATTCAGAACAGGCTTATATTTTCCTGATGCTCATCATTATGAAACCTGGGAGCTCATTTGGACTCTGGTAAAGTTTGTTTTGACAGTTTTCATTCAGACTCACTCATTGCCATTGATTTTGGATATTATAACATAAGATAGTGTATATACTGAAAGAGGAATAGTGACTTCCTTTTTGATCTTGGCTTTATATTGACCAAGTTACTTTCTTTAATTACTTGTAGCACTTATTGCCAACATCAGGAGTTTTTGTGCCATTTTTACTATGTAACTTTGGGCACCTTGCATCGCTTCTCTGTGGCTCAATAATGAAACTGGGCTGCAGAATCTCTATGATTTATTCTTGCTGAAATTCTATAAATTAATAATATCCAGGCCATGTATTATATATTAACTCATAGTGCTATTTACTTATTTATTCTTATGTAATTATTTTTCCCCTTTTTTGAGTAGTATGTACCTAGATGATCTGTACTGGTTCTCCATTTTTTTATGTTCTTCTATTCAGTAAATATTTTTGGATGAAGATGATGATGGCTTATTGGAATTATATTGAAGAGTCATTAGGTTAATTATGATGAATTTTACTTGTGAATATTTGGGTAGGGAGAGGAAAATGATGGGACTTTTCATAATAATCACCACTTTTCCTTTTGTTAGCAGACATTATTAGTTTCTCTCTCAAATTCCTGTAGTTTAAAGTCTGAGACTTCATCTTAGGGCTTTTTTCTGGTTGCACAGTGGCCTATGATGAGTGCACACAGTTTCCTGAAAGTTCAGAAATTGCCTTTGACCAATGACAGATTTGGTGGCACTCAACCCATGTCATAGAATTTCATTGTGCTGGAGGACGTGTCCACTCAAATTCCTAACACCTGCCTGTCTTAACTATCATTCCATTGTCAAGCTCACCAGATTACAGTTTTTGCTTTCAACTCTCGTTGGCTTTTAAGTAGAAAATACACAGATTCTGAGTGTGGTTTAATAGTTTATTTGATCATGCCTTAGCACATTAGCGTCAGTGAATTCTTTGCCTCTATTTCCTGAGCTGGAATCACTGAGGGCAACATAGGTCATAGATGGAGAGATGGTGGCAAAGGGAAGGAAATAGCAATTTAAAAACAAGAAGTGCTTCAGGAAAAAGCAAGTGATTTGGGAGCCTAAAATAAGGCATTTGGACAGTTTCTGTGTAGGATAAGGTACATCAGACCATGGCAGGGATAAGAAAGGAATTCTAAGATGAGACATAAGATTCTTAATAAATGAATTAGTGATTAAGTGTAAAAGTATAGAGGTGAAGCTGGAAATTGCCAGAAATAAATTCTTTTGAGACAAGATATATGACAGAAAAGAAACTATTTTCGTTTTATTAAAAAGAGATTTTTTTTTCTTTTTAATCTTGAGCAATTGCTGGCCTAAAACCAAAATTGATTCAGTAGTGAAACTTCAAATTGAGTTGTATGTGCTTATTGTTTCCCATTTGTAGTCTGAGAAGTTTCAAAAATAAGGAATGAAACGATAAGATGGCCCACCCGGGCAGTAAAGCAAACGAGGCGGCGGCCCAGCCTCAACCCCCCAGGGCCAGCTCCAGCTCCCGGGGAAGCTCCAGCCTCATCTTCAGAACTGGCCGAGGCAGCGGCTGCAACCACAGCTCCGGGCAGACCCGGACTCAGCGGAGGCCCCAGAGCAGACCCAGGCGCCTCACTGACTGCCGCCCTTCCCTGGCCTCTGCGTGGTCAAACCGCACCCAGTGGTTTGGCTCCCAGCGCCCACAGCTGTGAAGGAGGAAATGAGGGAGCTGCTGGTGTTGCGGGAACCCTGCTGGGAACTGGAGACAAGCACCGAGTGGAGGTTCCCAGTTGTTTTCTAGTGCGGCACGATGAGTCAGAAGATGAGGTGGAGATTGACTCGGAATTAGCCAAGGACATGTATAAATTGCACAAAGAAACCTCTCCAAAACAGCTCGTCCTGGGCTGGTAGGCTGCAGGCCGTGATATTGTGAGGGGTTTGGTACTCACAGAACCCTCTGTGCTGACCCGTGAGCACCCCAGCCAAGAGGCCTCCAGCCCCATTCACCTGGCTGTGAACACCGAATCATCAGAACCGCAGTGCAAGCATCGAAGCCTATGTCAGCACTTTAATGGGTGTCCGGGGAGGACCAGGGGAATGATGTTCACAATTCTGACTGTGAAATACGCGTATTATGATCCTGAAGGCATTGGAGTTGACCTGTTTGAGCCCCAACCGAGTGATTGGACTCTCCAGTCACTTGCGGCACGAAGGAGGCACAGCAGCTCGTATCTAGGATGCCTTAGTCATGGTGTTGCAGTACGCAGAGGACGCGCTGTCTGGAAAGGTGGCAGCCTACAGCACTGTGAGGGCTTCTTGATGAGCCTGCTTCACCAAGTACCCAAAGTAGCTCCTGGCGACTTGGAGATCGTGCTCAACAGCAACACCAGTGACCTGCTGATGGTGACCTACCTGGCCAATCTCCCGCCATCACAGATTGCCCTCAATGAGCACCTCGTAGACCTGTGTGTGAATAAGCCCCACGCAGCCTTCTGGCCAGTCTAAGGCTCGCCCTAGGACTCAGAAGGAAGTGCAGGAGAAATGGCTTCCTTGTCACGCACTTCTGACTCTAATAAACATAGCCTACCTTTTGTAAATGAACAATAGCAAAAAAAAAAAAAAAAAAAAAGAATGAGTATTATTTTTTCATGATGCTTAAATAGAAGCTCATTCACTCTTACTTTTTCCTAAACAGATTATTTATCCTAATTTTATATAATTCATTCATGAAGTCTGGCCTTATTTGAAATTAATATGCCAGTAAGAAAAGAAATCTTTTCTTCATGTTGTCTCTCTTAATTTGTAAATATACAATTGTATTGAATGACAATTAGGCACTTCTTGAATTACATATTGAATTATATGTAAACTGCCAGGTGATAGATAAATGCATAATTTTCTGTGCTACACCTAAGTACATCTTATGGTTTTCTGAAAAGAAATCTGAAGGTCAGATTTGAAGTCTTATTTCCTTCTGGTTAGATGGGTCTCTTTACTCCTAGCTAATAATATTGATTTGTTCCATTCACTACTTGTCTATTTACATCATCTCTTAAGTTTTCCCAGATAATGAAATCCCTGACCTGCTATCATTAAAAGTGCCATCAGAGAATGTATGCTATCATAAAGTTCTAATAACCAAATTGGAGAAATATTGTCATTACAGGATGTACCCATGCTAAATGTTGACTTAAATTACATTGGATTGTTTTAGGAGTTGAAAACTCAAAACAAAACACAATTTGGTTTAATATTTTAAATGGTCATTAGTCCAGAGAGACAATTAGGAAGATAAAAATTTACAGAGTACAAATAATGGAAAATATAAGGGAAGAGTGCTAAGGTGGTTGTATGAGTCGCTCTCATGAATTTGATAAACCTGTGAGTTGAATAACCTAAGACAAATAGGAATATGGAATAAAAAGAAATACGAACTAAACATTCATTGGAAACATTTGCTATATAATTTCCATCTGTGGCCATCATAGTGGCAAGTGATTAAAAGCTGCTACTTTTCATAAATTTAACCAAAAAAGCAATAATCTTAACAGTAGTTGTGAATAAATAGCATTTTACCTTAATAGCTTCAAAATAAGTCAATTTGTTTGATATACTACAAGCTCCTGGAAAAAATGATTGTGTAGCTGATTTCATTGCTCTCTGTTTACATAAATTACTTTTTCTTTTGAGTTGCCCATGAACTCTTCCATTACATATCCATCAGAAGGAATGACTCCTTTTGACATGAAAAGCCCTCAGGAAGCTGGAGTGGTATTGTCTCCTATAGTCTAGGACTACCCCAATGCCAGGCTCAGAGTAATGTCATATGGGAAGATCTTCTGCTACCCAGAAAGTGATATTGATCCCTGCAGCCATCTTTCTTAGAATATTTTCATGGGATGGTAACATCTGCATCAAGTGGCTATTACCTTCTCCATCCTCTTGATCTTAAAACATTGAATATGGACAGCCTCTCTGTGACATGTGACTTTCTTTAGTCCCTATCTATATGAGTCTAGCTCAGTTTCTGTAATCCTTCTTCATCTCCTTATCTAGATTCCTGTCTCTTCATTCATTTAATATATATTTAAAGAGCAGCTATTATATATAAGATGCTGTTCTAGATTTCCTGGAAAAAGCAATAAAGAAACAAAAGAAACCAAATTTCCTGATTATGGAGTTTATACCCTAGTGGAGGAGGAGGACAGATACTAAATAAGTATGTGACAGCTATATGTCACACATTGATAACTGACTTGGTGAAAGATACAGCAGGTGAAAACTTTATGTAGAGTGACAATAGAAATTCTCTCTAATGAGCCTATGTTTGAACAAGGCACAGATGCAAGACATTCTATAATCTGAGGGAAGAAAGTTCTAGGCATAACAGCAGTAGGAGAAAATGCCTTGAAGGGGAAGGTGGTTGAAGGGTTTAGTGAGGGAGTGGAATCATAGGTGAGGATAGAGTGACATAAAGGGAAGTTGGGAGATAAATCATGTAGGGTCTTATAGTTAAATGAGTCGTGAATGAAATGAGAAGTCAGTGAGGGATACTGTGTAAAATCCCGTAACCTGCCCCCCATCCCGTGTCCCCTCTCAGTTATTACTCTAACACCAGCCTCCCATACTCAGTTTCAACACCACAGATTAGTTGGGCTTGCCCTTAAACTTTATATACTTGGAATTGTGCAGTGTGCCCTTGTTAATGTTTAACTTACTTAGATTTGAGAGATTTATTCATAGTGATAGATGTAGTAGTAATTTACTCATTTTCATTATTGTACTGATTTTTATTGTACAAATGTAGCACAGTTTGCTTATGCATTTTATTAGTGGTTGACAATTTAGGTTGGCTTGTCTCTATTAAACAGTGTTGTATGAATGTTATTTCTCCCCCAGTTCTTTAGAGGAATACATATCCATATGTTTTGTTTGGGCACCAAATACATTTTCCGATACATGTGTCAGAAGTTACACATATATTCAGTCAGTATTTAACAAATACTGCCAAATCATTTTCCAGTGCGCTTATAATGTCATAGGTTTTCTCCTAGGGAAAGTGTCTGACAGTGTCTCAATAGTCACATCTTTGTGTCACATGCTCCCCTGCCTCGTGTGTGTGCTGGACCCAGTGCCTTCAAATCAATAGAATATGATGATAGTGATGGGACGTTACTGCTGGTGGTACAGATTGTGATTTCTGTCTTGCTGGCATTCTTGCCATTTTGCTTGCTTGCTCTGATGAAACCAGCTGCTATGTTGTGAGCTACTTTATGGAGCAGGCTCTGCAGCAAAAAACTGCAGAATTGAGGTCTTCAGTTCAGTATCCAGGGAGGATACTGGGTCTTGAATGAAACCTTTGAAGTGAACTTAAAAGCAGACCCATCTTTAGTTAAGTCTCATGATGACTGCAGCCTTGTGAGAAGTACAGAGTCAGAGCACTCAGTGAAGTACCTGGACTCCTGATACATGAAAATAAAGTAGTTCTGTGAGATAAATGAATGTGCTATAATAAGTATATGTTGTTTTAAGTTACTATGTTGGGGTAACATTTTACATGGCATTAGATAGCTAACATATTGACCATTTGGACATACTACCTTGCAACATACCTGCACACACATGTCGGTTTTTTCTGTTGAATGAGTTATAACCTTCCTTATTTGTTTGCTTGATTGTTTATTTATTTGCATGATTTCTTTAAATATTTTGAGCAGGAGTTCTAAACATACATATTGCATAAATGTCCTTCCTTTTTGTGACTTGCCTTTTAATTTTTATAAAGGTTTATTAATTTAACATAGCTCAAATTATTACAGTTTTTACCCTTTATCATTCTTGCTTTTTGTGCCCTCTTTAAGAAATTTCTGACTAACTCTGGATTATAAAGATGTTGGTCAGTGTGTCTTTCTAAAAGTTTAGTTATTTTGCCTTTTACATTTAGATCTATAATCCACCCAGATTGATTATGTTTCTGGTGTGGGCTAAGTATCGAAGATTTATTATTTCCCACATGGATATTCAATTGATTCAAAAACATTTATTGAAGAAATTTCTTTCTGCATTGCACTGGAATAGTACATCTGTTAAATCAGGTACCTATCTATGTTAAATTGTGCTGTGTTAATTTGGTTAAGCTGGGAACCACATTTCTCCAAATTTTGTTTTGAATAATCTTCCTTTAAGGTTAGATTAATAGAGAACTTGCATACATTTCCAAGAAGAATATAAGGAAGTGGTTGTTACTCTTTGAAGGTCTTCTTACATAGATATGGTAACAAACATAGAGATCCTGGGGAACTCTATCTCCATTCTTTTTGTTTCTGTGTCTATCTTTGCTTCCTGACGGCTGCCTCTGCTGACCAACAGTAGCCCTAGACCACCACTGGGTGCTTGACAAGGCACCCATAGGAGGTGTAGTGCATGGAGGTGACATTTACAAAAAAAATCTTCCATTAGTTTCCTTTTTTTTTTTTAATATTATTGAATCATAGCTGTGTACATTAGTGCAATCAAGGGATACAATGTGCTGGTTTCATGTACAATCTGAAATATTTTCATCAAACTGTTTAACATAGCCTTCATGGCATTTTTCTTAGGTATTGTATGAAGACATTTGTATTCTGCATTTAGTAAGTTTCACCTGTACCCTTCTAAGATGCATCGTAGGTGTGGCCCCACCAATTTCCCTCTCTCCACTTCAACCTTCCCCTCCCCTCCTCTCCCTTACCTCTTTCCCCATATTCTTATGCTATAGTTGGGTTATATCTTTCATATGAAAGCTATAAATTAGCTTCATAGTAGGGCTGAGTACATTGGATACTTTTTCTTCCATTCTTGAGATACTTTGCTAAGAAGAATATGTTCCAGCTCCATCCATATAAACACGAAAGAGGTAAAGTCTCCATCTTCTTTAAGGCTGCATAGTATTTCTTGATATACATGTACCACACACCTTTCACCATTAACTATGACATGAAAGAAGTTTCTTTTTTAAGTTTGAGGCTGGACATGCTTGGCTTTTTGGTAGCCCTGTAATACTTGACTTTTCCACCTATGCCAGGGCATTAGGGGGACTGATTAGAAACTTTTCCCCTGACCTTCCAATTTCCCTTGTGAATAGAAAGCATTGACACAGAGTATAGGCTAGGGGAAGGGTCCTATCCTGAGTATATGTCTGTGTGGGTCTGGTTCTGGGCTTCTGTGTCTATACTGTTGATCAGTTTTTTTCTATTCTTATACCAATACCACAATGTCTTAATCAGCATAATTTTATTAAGCCCTGATATTTGGCAATATAAGTCCTCTTGCTTTGTTCTTTAAATTTGCCTTGGATATTCTTGGCTCTTTTTATTTCTGTACACATTTTAGAAACAGCTTATCAATTTCCATCGAAAAGAATTGCTGGGATTTTTATGAGGATTACACTGAATTTATAGATTAATTGGGGAAGGAAGAAGAACTAACATTTTTATAATAATGTGCTTTGGAACCATGCAAATTTAGAAAGAACTAAAATCATCCTTTGTATACTTTCCAGAGAATAGAAACAAAAAAAATCCCCTCCAAATTGTTTTATGAGATTGGCTTAACATTGATACTAGATTCAGTTAAAAGTTGAAGATTTTTAAATTAGACAAAAAATACGATGTGCAAAAATACTATGTATGCTATCTGGATACAGATATTCTTTCAGCTCCCTAGCAGCCAAACCAAGGCTCCTTCTCTTGCTCAAATAAAATGATATTTATTTGGCATTGAAATGGAAAATCTTTCTGCTGATCGAGGTTATTATAATTTTTTAGGATCACAAATTTCTATGCATAATTCTGAACATATTCTAGGCATTGCCATTTCTCCTGAAATAAATCTTTTAAAAGAAAAGTGAAGCCAAAGCTTCTGGATCTGTGAGAGATGACCAGATCTTTTTAGGTTTCTCTTTTGGAAAATGGAAGAGTTCTGAGAAGGTGGAGGGAGCCAAGGTTTCCATTTGAGCCATAAGAATTCATTGATGTTGAATTTATTCACCAAGAACCTGTGGGCTCTGCCTCAAGAATCTTGAGCCACAATTTCCTTCCTCATGCTCTGAGGACCTGTTGCAGTCTCTTTCATAAGGACACTTAACTCTTGAGTTTTTCTTCCTTTCTTCCTTTTTACTGTGCTATACTGGGTTTAATACGCTGTAAAAGGAAGATGCAAGAAAAAAGTGAATAGGTTTGAGGAGAAAAAAAGAGCGTCTCTTTGAGGAACACTAGAAAAAGTTGTAGAGGAAAGGTTTACCCTAAGATTAAAAGGAGAAGAGGGAGAAAGTTACCTAGGAGTGTTAGGTGCCAAAGGGCCAATGGGCTGATCTAGGTGATGTTATCCAGAAAGAGAGAGGATCCATATAAATGTCTTGGCTAAGGTTCTTTGGGTACTTAGAAAGGTGGACCAACAAGCCTGTCATATTTCCTGCACCAAATGCCTGTGGCTTCTGTTCTGGTGTTCTTGGGTAACTTTAGAAGATCCTCTGTGTCCTCATAGCTCATTGTCCCTCTCCTGTATACTGGATCAGGAGTTTTTAAACTGCAAATAAGTGGGCAGTATGCTTGTTTTCAAATGGGGTTATTGTAGGGAAGTAGTCTTGGACTTGCCCTTGAGGAGTGGTGAAATGAACAACTTGGATATCCTGTGATCTGGAAAAATAGCTGTGGGCAGTCCTATTATCCTGTCATTTTTTTTTTAACACTTACTAAGTAATTCTAATCACTGCATTAGTAATGACTTCTTCACTGAAGAATTCCTATTCATTCTTAAGAATCCAGTTTATATGTTACCTCTTCTGAGAAGCCTTCAAAGCTCTCTTCTCTAAGGCATAATATTTAACTTTTCCCTTAATGTTTCCATAATTTTAAAAATTTGCCTCCATAGCATTATTTTGTAATTGTAAACACTTCTTTGACTATCTTAAGGAAATCATCTTATTTGCATTCCCATAAATGATGCTTGACATGTAAAAATAACATGTTAAAAACTGTTGTAGAATGAATCCATCCATAGGGAACAGGTTTGGCTTCACAATTTGAAGTTTTCAGTGCTCAACAAAACCATGAGGCCCTTGCTCAATAATTATTATCAATTTTAAGACAGCAAAAAACTGAGCATGAGGCTTCCTGAATGTAGGGTCTTCTAAATACATGAAGCTGTCCCTGATGAGAAGTCAGTCTTGGATTATCTGCAATGTGATATAGATTCTATCATGTTTTATTGGCCTAGCTGTAGAACTGATATTATTCAGTAGTGGTTGGTTTGATATGTTAGTTTTCATTATAGCAGAATAGCATAAAGGATGACCTTAGAAATTGATCACACACACACACACACACACACACACACACACACACACACACACATACAGGTTGAGTATTCTTTATCTGTAATACTTGGGACCAGAACTGTTTTGGACTGTATTTTTTTAATTTTGGATTACTGATGTATACACAGTGAGATATCTTGGGGGTTGGGACCAAGTGTGAGAAACATGAAACTTATTTATGTTTTGTATATGCATTATATACCTAGTTGGAAGATAATTTTATATAGTATTTTAAATAATTTTGTGCATAAAATAATCATTGTGGGCTTGGCACCTGTGGCTCAATGGGCTAAGGCACCAGCCACGTACACCTGAGGTGGCAGGTTTGAATCCAGCCCGGGCCTGCCAAACAACAATGACGGCTGCAACCAAAAAATGGCCGGGCGTTGTGGTGGGTGCCTGTGGTCCCAGCTACTTGGGAGGTGGAGGTGAGAGACTTGCTTGAGCCCAGGAATTGGAGGTTGCTGTGAGCTGTGATGCCAGGGCACTCTATCCAGGGTGACAGCTTGAGGCTCTGTCTCAAAAAAAAAAAAAAGCAAATAAATAAAATAAACAAATAAAAATAATCTTTGTGTACACTGAACTATTAATAAGTAAAGGTGTGACTCAGCCATCCATGAGGACCATCTGTGATTGTTTGACATCACCATTATTTCTGATTCCAAAGTTATGTGTTCCAAATTCTTCAAAGTTACTGCCTTCTTCATCATTCTCACTACACATAGATGCAGGCAGAGATTGTGTCAGGCACACATAACCATGTCTTTAGTTCCTGTGTTCTAAGCATTGATAACAACATATAAGGCATCCTTCATGCTAAACTCTTTTCAAAGACCCTCTACACCCATACTTCTATTCATTGATTCCAGAAAGTGTTTTATGTTTATTCTTCCTTAATCTTAGGCTATCCTATCAAATGGCTGAATTAAGGAAGTCACATTTGGGGAAAATTACATGGAATAAATATTATTTTGGGTGGACAGTTAAGAACGAGAGGAGTTGGCAAGGAATAATAAAATCTTGGAGTTGTTGTCCAGTTCAGTTTTTCTGCAGTGCGCATGACCGATTGGTATGGAGTATTTGTGAAACCAATCATAAAAAATGTCCCTGGTGATCCATGCCTTTTTGTTTGCATACTAAAAAATGGGTTAAAAATGCACTCCTTGAAAACAGTGAGGATATAAGCTTTTGCCTATCATAGAATGTTGACAGTGTGCATGCCTGCTGCATTAGCACATCCCAGTGCAGCTACTCTGTCCTTGGCATCCTTAATTTCCATAGGAGCTGTTTTATCAGCTGCAGTTAGTGTCTTTCTGGGAGAACAATGTCAAAACAGTGATGTTTAATTAGCATTATAAACTTGTTTTGGTGACAGATTTTCATCAACAATGACCTTGGCAAACTCAAACTCTATGAATTTCTCTGCTTCTTTGTGATCAGCAGATGCCATAATAAAATGCTACTTCCTTTTAAAATACATTTTTGAGACTTCAACCTCAAATTCATGAGCTGAAATAATCCTCATGCCTTAGCCTTACAAGTAGTAAGGGCAAGTATATACCAGTCCTGCTAATTATTTTTTTTCAATATTCTATAGAGATGAGGATTTCGTTCTACTACCCAGGCTGATCTCAAGCTCCTGGTCTAACATGATCCTCCCATCTAGATTTCAAGGATTACAGGGATGAGCCACCCAGACCTTTTCTTTTTTTTTTTTTTTAATAATTTTATTGAATCATAATTGTGTACATTGGTGCAATCATAGGGCACAATGTGCTTCATATACAATCAGAAATATTTTGATCGTACTGACAGATAGCCTTCATGGCATTTTCTTGATCACTATATAAAGACATTGACATTGATACTCTACCTTTAATAAGTTTCACCAGTACCCTGCTAAGATGCACTGTAGGTGTGATCCCACTAATTGCCCTTCCTCCACCCATCCTCCCCTTCCCCTCCCCTCCCTTTCCCTTTTCCCTGTATTCTTGTGCTATAATTGGGTTTTAGCCTTCATATGAAAGCTATAAATTAGCTTCATATTAGGACTGAGTACATTGGATACTTTTTCTTCCATTCTTGAGATACTTTGCTAA
>CAUYON010010001.1:0-36074 GCA_963573935.1 Arctocebus calabarensis | reverse complement strand
GATAAAAAGTTCCTGGATGAGTTTACTTTTGTGTCAGAGGATTACACTGGTCATTATGGAGAATAGGTCTGAGAATATCCTGGAGAGCTGGTTTAGTTATGGCAAATTTCTTCAACATGTGGATGTCATTAAAGTATTTAATTTCTCCGTCATAAATGGTTGAAAGTTATTTTGTTTTAGGAGATTAAAAGCCGATGTCCATTCTCTTCTTGCTTGAAAGGTTTGATCAGACAGGTCCGCGGTTATTCTAATATTCTTCCCCTTGTAGGTTAAAGATTTCTTACGTCTGATTGCTTTCAAAATTTTCTCCTTCATATTAACTTTAGTGAACTTAATTATCATGTGTCTGGGGGATGTTTTATTCAAGTTGAGTCATGCTGGGGTTCTGAAATTGTCTGCTATCTGAATTTCAGAATCTCTTGGCATGTCTGGAAAATTCTCTTTCATAATCTCATAGAGAAGAGACTCTGGGGCTTGTGATGCCACTTCATTGTTTTCTGGTATCCCTATAAGACGAATGTTGGTTTTCTTCGAGTTATCCCAGAGCTGTCTGAGAGAATGATCTGTTTTTGCATTCTATTTCTCTTTCTCTTTGTCAGTTTAGGAGCGTTCGATAGCTTTGTCTTCCTTGGTTGAAGTTTTAACAGAGCAATTGCAATTGATGAAAAGGCATGTACATTTTTAGACCTTTCTTTAAACATTCTTGATAGAATATTCAGTCTGGTTTCATGAAGCAGTATATTATTTACTCTGGAGTGCTTAAAACTGCATGCTTTCTTCCCAGAATGACAAAGAAGGAATGAATATGTGTCTCATATATCATGTTAAACAGAATATCATTTTTTTAAATTTTTGCCATGTTTTTTCAATTATTCAAATATCTGTTGACTTTACTTGTCTGTAGAATCTCATATACATGGGTAACTGAGCATTTGAAAAGTCACATAATTTCAATAGAGAGTTTGAATATATTCATCTTAGCTATTATAAATGATTTGGTTTTTGTTATTACTATAACAAAAGCTTTCTTTATGTTTCTTTATTTTTTATTTATATACCTGTTTAAAAATAAATTTCCTTTTGTTTGTTTCTAGTGATTTTGAAAACTCATTTTCTATTTAACCATAATATTGTTAGTTTATTGCCATAAATGCAAGTTATTCATTAAATTATCTTACTTTATTTGAAATAAAAATCGCCCATGCTTATCTGTCTTATTATATTCATAATGTGGGTTTTTATTGATGCCCTGGTACTTACACCTACCTTGTTGGTAATAGAGTATAATTTTGTTTCACAGAAGAGATACATTTTTTCAATTATTATCTTACATTTACCATGTGTTACAGCATAATGACTAGTGATCTGAAATAGTCAATGTTGAACTTACTTCAATTCTTGTCACATTTTATGCTACCAATTAATCTTTTTATTTTTATATTTTCAACCTATAAAATAGTGGCAAGAATAATAACTGTTAATGAATTGTATACATTCACTTATTAACATTTTGTCACCTTTGCACTCTCTCTATATAGGTGTTTCTTAAACTACATGAGAGTAAGACATTGGTAATCCTTTAAATTCTTTTATGTTTTTTAGGAAAAATAATATTATCTGATGTAACCATAATAATATAATACTCAGCAAATCTAACATTGTGGAATGCTAATCTATAATAATTAATATTTAAATTCCCCTGCTTCCACCAGTGATATCTTTTATAGCTATTTGATGTTTTGTCACTTAATCCAGGAACCATTTAAAAATTATGCATGTACTGGACTCAGTGGCTAGGAGGGCTTGCCAACTCTTATTTTACTTTTATTCGATTATTTTATCTTTCATGACATTGATACTTTCATATATATATATAGGCCAAATGCTTTGTAGAATTGTTCTCAAATGTGTCTGTCTAATTGTGTCCTCATGATTAGATTCAAGTTAAAGAATTTTGGAGGAACTATTATCTCAGTAATCTAAATGTTCATTATATCTTATCCTGGGTTAACACTGATGACAATTATAATAATATTTATAATAATATTAACTAGGACACTTTGTTTAAGGTAGTATTGTCAGATTTATAATAACACTCTTTCTCCACTTTATTATAATAACTAGCTTGTGATTTTAATCATTGGAAAGTCTATGAATATCCTATAACCCAAGAAATTTTCACTGAATATTTTAGTATCCATTGATGTTTCCAGTTTTAATAATTTATTACTAGGGTGGATATATATAGTAATTTTATAAATATTTTGTTTATTCTACCTTTATTAGTTTCCATCTTTCTATAAATAGGAATTTTTGTCACAACCTCACCTACACAATTATTTTTGATTTTTATTGACAATTTGAATCCATGGACATTGTTATATTTCAGTAATTTATGCATTGTGTTACTTAAATTATTCCCATATAAGTCAGTGAAAGGTCCTTTAACTGTATCCTAGAATGTTTTTACAGGTTCACATGAATGTGTAAGTACTTCATGATTTTATGAAATAAATGATATTCCAGGCTATCCTTACACATCCCTACCCCAGTCATGAAATCAGCCCTTTCCACAATGATCCTATGGTCTTTTGAGTCATTACCAGACATTTGTATGTTTAATTGTTAGTCACATTTTAAGGAACAGATATGGTTGTATCTTTGTTAAATGACTTCATCTTAGTACCTCAAATCCCAACCCAATAAGTTGTTTCTCTCTTTGCTTAATTTTGTATTTTTATCTTCTTTCTACTGTGATTTAAAGTTCAAAATCATTGTAGCTATTTTTTCTTCTTTGCATTTTTAAATTGACTATAATCAAAGTGTTCTAATTTTTCTTGAACAATTTTTTCTTCTATTATTTTCTGTCATTGTATATTTTTCTATTTTACCTCAAACTTGATATACCTTTGATTTGTTTATTTTTGCTTTCAACATTAAGAATTTTTCTATTTTATGAGTTAATTTGAAAAGTCCAACAGATTACAGTATACCTTATTTCTGATAAAATTAACTATTTAAGGATGCAGTTTGATAAGGGTTTGGTTGGTTTTATGGTTTTATTTGTTCTCTTGTTATGTATTTTTTTTAATGCAGTTTTTAGCCGGGGCTAGTTTTGACCCCACCACCTCTGGCATGTGGGGCCGATGCCCTACTCCTTTGAGCCACAGGCACCATCCTTGTTATGTATTTTTTTAATGACAAATGGAAAATGTATATATTTATTGTGTACAACATGATGCATTGAAATACTGATACATTATGAAATTGCTAGTTAACATGTATATTACTCTACACTCAAAATTTTGAGTTTTCCAATTCATGAAAACTGTATATTTCTCTATTTAGGTTTATTTTAAAATTTATCTTAACAATGCTTTATAGTTTTGGGTGTATAAGTCTTATAATCATTTTGCCTTTATCTTTAATTTTTTCATGTTTGTAAATTCGAGTGTTTTTTTTTTTCTGCCACTTATATCTAACAATATAATTGAGGGATTTCCTCTTGTATTCTGTGATTATAATTAATTAATGTATTAGTTTTTGTCACCTCTTAAATTCTTTAGGATTTTCAATTAACACAAGACTATAATTTGTACTTATTTCTCTACATCCCTTTCTTATTGCACTGGCTAATACTTAAAATTAAATCATAATAATAAGATTATCTATATTTTGTTTTCCAACTTTGACATTAAAGTATAATGTTATTAGTAGTTTTTTTTTTTTTTTTTTTTTTTTAGTGTGCCAAATATAAACCATAAATGCTTGGGCTCAATCAGTCCGTTTGCCTCAGCCTCCCTAGCAGCTGGGACTATAGGCACCCTCTTCAATGCTTAGCTAATTTTTCTATTTTTAGTAGTGATGAGGACTTGCTTTTGCTCAGGCTGCTCTAGAACTCCTGACCTCAGGTGATCCACCTGCCTTGACTTCCAGAGTGCTAGGATTACAGGTGGGAGCCACAGTGCCTGGCCTTTTTTTTTTTTTAGTTTTTGATTTGGAGATGCATGCCCTTAATCAAACTAAAGATGTCCCTGCCTGTTCCTAGTTTGCTGAATTCTTTTCTCATTAACTGCAGTCGGAAGTTATCAGTGGTGGAAAAAATAATATAAAACTAGGACAAGTAAATCCAAAAGCTATTGTAATACATTTTAATTATATTGGCAATGAAAATAGATGACTGTGGGCAGTGCTTATGGCTCTGGTGCTGGGTAGGGTACTGGCCCCATATACCAACGGTGGCAGGTTCAAACCCAGCTCCAGCCAAATTGCAATAAATAAATAGCCAGATGTTGTGGCAGGTTCCTGTAGTCCTAGCTACTTGAGAGGCTGAGGCAAGAGAATCGCCTAAGCCCAAGAGTTTGGAGGTTGCTGTGAGCTGTGATGCCACAGCACTCTACCAAGGGCAAAAAACAAAACAAAAAAAGAGTAAAAATAAAAAAGAAAATAGATGGCTGTTACTTGAGGAAGTGAAGCTGTAGGGCAGGAGTCAGCACACATTTTCTGTAAAGATTCACATAGTAAATATTTTAGGCCTTATGGGCTACATAAAATCTCTGAGCTTATTTTTCTTTCTTACTCTATCTTTTATTCTTTTTGTTAGTTTTCATATGTTTGTCAGTTTTCTTTACATAATCCTTTAAAAATATAACATCATTCCCTATCACCGAGCTCTTTGGCTTTCCAAAACCAAACCCTGCCCTAATTTGGCCCTGAGGCTTTAGTTGGCTGTACCCTGCCTTCCAGATAGATAACAAAAAACTCCTTAAGGCAATACATCATAAATGGACTTGTAAGGGTGAAAGACAGAGGACTCCTTCTTCTTAGCGGTATGTGTTTCAGTTACTATTGCTGCATAACAAACGTCCCACTTAGAGGCATGGAACAATCATTTTCTTATGTTCACGGATTCTGTGGTCTGGAAATCAGAAGGGTTCCATCAGTAATGGTATTTTTCCTCTTCCATCATAGTTGGGAAAAATGAACAGCTGAACGTAATGCAATAATTAAGTTCTGAAATTACCTGCAGGTGTTATCTGGCACCTGACCTGGATTGACAAAAAATTCGGCTCAGCTAAAATATTAATCATCCATGTGGACATGGCCTATCTATGTGGACTGGTTTTCCTCCCAGCATAATAGCCTCAGGGCAATCAGACTTCTAAAATGTGTTCTTCAGATGCCAATGTATCCCACTATACGTACCAAGCAGAGACTGTAATTCATTGTGTACACAAGCCCCAGAAGTAACAGAACCACTTCTGTTGTACTACATTGGTTGACACAGACACAAGCCCAGTCATACTCATGAGAGTGTGATGTAGATTCCACCTTTTAGTGACATTGTCAAATAATTTGCATTTCTTTAAGAAAATACTATGCGTATACAATCAATTATCATGCAAAAAAAAATTTCTATTCCTTCTATATGCAAAATTCACGCGTAGTGAATTCTAAACTCTTTAAAATTCTTATTTTTCTTAGCTTCAGACCAAGGATGAGTGTTCAGGATATCAATTAATTAGGTCTTTATGTTGTTGAGGCTCCTCCAGTGTAGTATTTAGGGTGTAAAATAGATCATCTGTATCTGAACATCTGTGCACTGAAGAAATGAGATATTCCTCCCAACATACTATGGAGAGACAGGCTAAGATGACTGCCATCAAGTCACCTACTCAAACGGTGGAGACGTAGGAGGCACAGAGCAATTGCTAGTTCACAGTAATTCTAAAATAAACAGCACATGTTGCCATTTCCTTCATTAGGGATCATTTGTGTTCACTGGAACTGACTTTTCAGAGTTCTTGGCACTGCCCTTTCCAGTTCTTGGTTACTCTAGTTTAGTCATCCTTCCATTTTCCATAGAGTTGCTAATGGTTGCAATAAAATTCCATGTAATTTTGGGATCTAAAGGCCTATTTTCACTTTACATGTTCTTTAATCCTTTTTGTCTGAACAGTTATAATTCTTTTAAAGCCTTTTTGGGTTTCTAATAATCAATTTATAATCAACTCTATCAAATAAAAGCCAGTTTAATCTTTGCTCTTGTATATTTTCACCCACTGTAATGATGCTGAATGACAATGTCCTTAATATTCTCAGAAGCCCAATTGTTAAAATGAGGGCTGATATCTATCAGATTATTTGAAGCCCCCTTTGATCTTTTATCTATGAAAAATGTTTCTATAAAATGACTTCTTTGGACATTGAAGTTACCTCTTATATTTTATCTTTTCCCCAAATACATTTCTTAACTTGACATTCTTCTGCTAACGAGAGGGAGTGGAAATTCATATTTCCTCTAAATTTTGTTTAAAAACAGGACCATTTTTTTTAGCTTGTGTTATTCTATCTGTTCCTTATAATATGAAGCTAAAAGAAACATTTGGCACTTTGGACATTTTGTCTGAAAATCTACTTAACCAATGCCATGTGTTTTTTGTTACATTTTCTATTTTCCACATTAATGCAGGCAAGAATTTCACTAATCTTTCTGCCATGACATAACAAAAGTCTTCTTTCCTCAGCTTATAATAACATTCTCTTCATTTGAATCCCTCGTTGTTGAAACCACAGGGGAGTTAGGTCTAGGTCCAATTGTTCATTTCACAAAAATCTAATTATTGAAACAATGTGGATTGCCTAGGAAAAAATAAATGTTTAATACAACAGATATCTTGTCAGGAGAACAGGAGATTCTGCCTCAAAATTGCCTCCCCACTAAGAGATAGCATGGTTTTTTAAGGAGGCAACATGTGCCGTAGGGCAGGTCACGGTGAGGCTTCCTCTTCTGGGGGAAGGTTGTGGGAGATAGCGGATCTTGGCATCAAGACATCTTCCCTGGGCTTTTACAATCTCAGCTCCTTTGTCTTATAGACAATCTATTACTTTAGGCTGAGTGTGGTGGCTTGTGCCTCTAATTCCAGCACTTTAAGAGGATCAAGTAGGGGGATTGTTTAAGGCCAAAAATTCTAGTTCATCATTTCTGGGAAAAGGGTCAAGTAGCTAAAGGAGAGAATTATTAAAAACATACAAAAATTTATGGAGCTAGTTACAACTCCCTATTCTTTTCTGTTCATTTCTCAATTTGGGGGAACCAGAATATTAATCTAGTAAACTGTTTCTTGTTGAAATAGGACATCATTCAGGTGTGAAGAACAGAAATGTTGGGCCTGTAACCAAGTACGTGTTGCTGAGTTACCACCCTCCCCTCACCAAGGTAGCAAGTGTTCCCTAGGTGGAATCTCCACTCTAAAATTTCCTTGGTTATTTAAAAATAGTTTTAGGTACCTGATTCAGAAGTGAGATAGGTTAGTGGAAGAAGCAATAGATTGAGACATCTTAACTAGAGAGTTGGGTCGCCAGACAAAGAAAAATCCCTAGAGGACAAGTGAGACCTACAGGGCATGTGTTTTCATAGGACTTATATCTCAAATACCGGTGGGCCAGTTACCACAGTATACCCAGTTTTGTATTGTCCCTGTTGTATAATCCTGTTTTTATTTATAAAGAGGTTACAATCTCAATCTGAAAGAGGCTGGTTAGTTAAATTTTGGAGACTTGAATACAATAATCTGAATGTAACCTTCAGATAGGGAACAAGAGTCTACTGACAGTAGAGTGGCTGGAATCAAGGTGAAGTTACATGAGGATAATTTCACAAAGTAGTCTGAAATTTATTCATTTGCCATTGGCTCTTAAAAGGTCTCCCTTTTGTTCTAATAGAGTTAATGCATGGTATGAGCAATTACCAGCTGCCCAAAGACAAACTTTTCAGCTCTTAGTGAAATGTCATAAATAGAAGCTACTGCTTGGCATCCCTACATCTCATCCAGGTTGTCTCCATGGATAGAGATGTCTTTTCATGACCCAGATCCTGGGACAAAGGTATCTTTTAACCTTCTAGACTTCAGAAGCTGTCACAAAAGAAACTATTATTGGAAGCATCTTTTAACTTCCTACACCTTGAACTGCATTTATGCTCGTAATACCATCAACAGAAAAGTTAAAATAGGCAAAAATAGAGACAAAGAACATAACAGACTTTGTAATTATGTGCCACACAGCAATGTAGAGAAGCATTCAACATAAAGAGAAGTTGAAGAACTTCTAAAGAAAGGAACTGTAGTTTTATCTAATAAGTGCAGTGGAAGTGTCAAAATAAAACACATAATTTCCCACTCTCATAGGCCATATGTTGGGGGTTTATTTAGCCCAAAGAAATGAGAATGCCCTAAGAATTCCCCAGATTGAGAGGGGTATCCCTACGGTATGGTACTTTCAAATAACACTCACCCTCTTGAATGAAAATTTCAAAATCTCAATGCAGAGTCCCTTTCTTCAGAGGCAATGAGGAAGCAATTATCAATGTGTTGGAGGATGCTAAGAATGTGCTGAAGGCCAATAATAGCAGAGGTGGCAGAAGAGTCCAAAGCCCAGCTCTGACCAGTACAGCTAGGTAGTTGCTAAAGGGAGTTTTTGTTCTCCCCCAACTCCACAGCCATCAAACTACAAGCAACATCATCCTGGATGTGCCTCAGTCACTGTTAATACTTCAAGGGGGGTTTGGTTTAGGTCCAGTTTTCTGTCACACACAAATCCAATTATTCAGAAAATGAGAATTGTTGAGGAAGAAAGGCAATTTCTAAAATATTAATAAAGGAGGTAAAATGGTTTTATTAAATAGATTTCTTAATGCTTAAATCAGGGCTTTTGTTGTGCCCATCACCAGAATAGTCATTTCACAAAAAAAGCAAGTATTTTTTTTATCTCATACCAGTCCTCCCACCTTCCCCAATCCTTGGTTTCTCATGTCCTTCTTCCAACTTCATCCTCTTATGTAACCATCTATTACCTCCAAGTTATTAGAGAGAACATACAATGTTTGATTTTCCATCCTTCAGATACTTCAAAAATGGAGAACTGGATGGCCTCCAGTTCCATCCCCACACTGAAAAGCCATTGTTTCAATTCTTTTGATGTCTGAGCAGTACTACATTGTTTGTACAAAAGTTATATATATATATATATATATGTGTGTGTGTGTGTGTGTGGCAAATCTGGTGCTCATACATATACATATGTATGTAAGTGCCAAAAAACCTATACACATTTTAAGTGATATTGACTATGTATTACTTTTGAAGTTGAATTGAATTATGGTAGCAATGTGTAGTATGAAATTTGTGCAAAAATGGCGTTGATCACATGAATGCTAGTATCACCATAACATGGGCAGAACAGTCAAAAAGAATGGCAGAAGCATGGTTGCTATGCAAAAAGCACAAGACCACTTTGAAATGGTATTTCAAATTCAAGAATGTTGTGGAAGTACACAGTACAGGCTTGAGTATGAGAGACCTTAAAGTATGTAGTGTGCCATAGAAAACTAACTATCATTTACAGCTAGGAGGAAGTTGAAACCACATGAACAGCAAGACAAGTGGAATACTTGAACAGTGTTGCTCAAGCATCAGTCTGCTGTAATCAAAAGCACAGACAGAAATTCTTTGAGTACCTCTTATAATTGTACAAGTCAAATGGGACTTATATTCATCATTTGTTATGGATATGTATTGAATATTACAAATTTTAATACAGTTATTTCCTGTCTTAAACTGTGTCTACATTTTTGACACTCTTTGTATATTCATGTTTTCTTTTTTAACCCATGAATTGAAGGGGACTTAGATTGATTTCTCATCTCTGTAACAATGGACTGTACTGTGATGAACATTCAAGAGCAGGTGTCTTTTTGAAGAAATGACTTCATTTCCTTTTGAGTAGATACCCACCAGTGGGATTGCTGGATTGAATGATAGATCAATATCTATTTTGTTGTGGAATCGCCGTACTGTTTTTCATAGGGGTTATACTAATTTGAAGTCCCACCAACTTTATATAAGCACTCCAATCTCTCTATGATGATGTCTGGATTTATTGTTTTTTGAAATTTTAATAATGCCATTCTTACTAGGGTAAGGTGGTATCTCTTTATAGTTTTAAATTGTATTGCTTTGATGATTAGTGATGTTCAGCACTTTTTTTTTTTTTTTGTAGAGACAGAGTCTCACTTTATCGCCCTGGGTAGAGTGCCATGGCGTCACATTGCTCACAGCAACCTCCAGCTCTTAGGCTTAAGCGATTCTCTTGCCTCAGCCTCCAGAGTAGCTGGGACTACAGGCGCCTGCCACAGCGCCCGGCTATTTTTTTTTGTTTTGTTTTGCAGTTCGGCTGAGGCCGGGCTTGAACCCGCCACCTTCGGTATATGGGGCCGGCGCCCTACTCGCTGAGCCACAGGAGCCGCCCGATGTTTAGCACTTTTTAATTTGCTTTGTCTTTCTTCTTTTGAAAACTTATTTTCATGTCTTTTACCCCATTATTTGAAGGGGTTGTTTAGTTAGTTCTTGATGATTTAATAATGACTTTGTAGATATTGGATTTTAGTCCTATGTCAGTTTGCAAGGTTTATAAATATTTTCTCCCAATTTTTAGATTTTCTATTCATTCTGTTGAGCATTTCCTAAGTCCTATTTATTATTTTTTCTTGTTGCTATATTTGTCTTTGACACCTTAGTCATATTTTCTTTTTGGGTCTAGGCTAATGTTTCTGTTTTCTTCTAAAAGAAATTTAGATTTCATGCCTTAAATTTATGTATTTTATGCAGCTAAAATTATTTTTTTTACATAGTGAGAGATAAGGACTAAGTTGACTGTTCAGTTTTCTGATCACCATTAATTTAACAGAGTATCATTTCTCCGGTGTGTGTTGTTGTCTGCTTTGTTTAAGATCAATGTTCATCGTAGGTAGATGGTTATACTTCTGCATTCTCTATTCTATTCTGTTGGTCTTCATTTCTACTTTTATACCAGCATCATGCTGTTTTCATTACTGTAGCCTAAAAGTCAATTCCAAGAGAGGCACTCAAATCTGTACAACATCGAAATTAAACTACCTGATGCTGAGTGATTCTTGGATATGTGATACAATTGAGAAAGAATAAAAAGATTTCTTGGATGGAAAGGAAAATGGCACACAAGCTTTCAAAATCTATGGGGTATAGAAAAAGCAGCAATAGAGAAAAGTTAATAGACTTAAATGTCTACATCACAAAAACAAGATATATCACAAATTAACAGCCTTATGTCACATCTCAAGGAACTAGATGAATAAGAGCAAACCCAACCCACATCTCAAGGAACTAGATGAATAAGAGCAAACCCAACTCACTTCCAGTAGAAGAAAATAAATCAAAAAGTGTAGAGTAGAAATAAATTAAATGGAAATAACGATAACAAATCCACAAAGGATTGATAGGAAAAAAAATTGGTTCTTTGAAAAGATAAACAAAAGCAATAAACCACTAACCAGAAATACAAGAGAAGGATCAATAATTTGAATCTGAGAAGATAAATGAGACATTACAATTGATACTATAGAAACACAAAATATCACCCATGAATACTATGAAAGCCTCTATGCAAACTAACTAGAAAACCTACAGGGAATGGACAAATTTCTGGAAACACACAACCTCCCAAGACTCAGTCATGAAGAAGTAGAACTGAGAAGACCAAATATGGGCAATGAGATTAAAGCAGTAATAATAATATAAAAAAATTCAATAACAAATTAAAAGACCACAGACCAGGTGGATTCACATTCAAATTCTACCAAACCAACAAACAAGGGCTGATATTTATACTACAGAAATTATTCCAAAACATCAAGAAATTGGTAATCCTTGCCAATTGATTCTATGAAGCCAGTAACATCTTGATACCAAAGCCAAGAAAATACACAACAAAGAGAGCAAACTACAGACCACTATCTCTTATGAATATAGATACAAAAATCCTCAAAGAAATACCAGTAAACCAAATTCCATAGCACATAAAATCAAATCTATCTTGACCAAGTAGGCTCCATCCCAGGGATGCAAGGATGATTTGACCTACATAAATCAATAAAAGTATTTCACCACATAAACAGAAACAAAAACCAAAACCATATGATCATCATAATAGATGCAGGCAAAATATTTAACAAAATCCAATATTCTCTTACAATAAAAACACTCAACAAACTAGACATAGAAAGAGCATATCTCAAAATTATACAAGCCAGATATGTCAGACCCATAACCAACATTATCCTGAATGGGGGAAACTTGAGAATATTTACCCTAAGAGCTAGATCAAGAGTAGATTTTCTACTGTCACCACTTCTGATCAATGTAGTATTGGAAGTCTTAGCCAGAGCTATCAGGAAAGAGAACAAAATAAAGACATCCAAATCAGAAAAGTAGAGATCCAATTATTTCTGTTTGCTAATGATCTTATATCTAGAAAACCTTAAACCTCCACCAAAAGGCTCCTAGAATCAATAAAGAAACTCAGGAAAGTCTCACATTACAAAATCAATGTACACAAATCAGTAGCATTTCTGTATACTAATTTCAGTCAAGTGGAGGGTGAAATAAAGGACTCAATACCATTCACAGTACCAACAAAGAAAATAAAATTTCTGCAAGGAAAATCACAAAATACTCATAAAAGAAATCACAGATGGCACAAACAAATGGAAAAACATTCCTGTTCATGGACTGGTATAACTAGCATTATTAAAATATCTATACTACTCAAAGTGATTTACAGACTCAACATGGTCCTCATCAGAATACCAGTGTTATATTTCACAGATCTGGAAAAAATAATATTAAGATTTATTTTGAACCCAAACTAGCTTCAAATAACCAAAGCAATCTAAAGTAAAAGGAGCAAATGAAGGCATCACATTACTTGATTTCAAATTATTCTACAGTAGTAATGAATAAAATAATTTTAATATGATTGCCATCTTATTTGGAGAATGGGAGAAGCTGCCTCAAATTTATCTCCTTGACTAAGGAATATATCATGGGTTTTAAAAAATGTGCCATGTGCCCTGGGGTAATTCATGGTATATCTCACGAAGGACTACATTCACTGGAGGCAGGTTGTAGGAGATGGCAAATCTTTGCATCAGGGATTCTGCTCTGGAGGCTTTAGAATCTCAAGTCTTTGTCTGTAGAAAATCCGTTATTTTAGGATGGGTGTGGTGACTTATGCCTATAATCCCAACATTTTGGGATGATAAACCAGAAGGATAACTGGCTAGGAATTCAAATACATCATTTCTAGGAAACAACTCAAAGGGCCAAGTAGTTAAGAGAAAGGATAATAAAAAACGTATTATGGTTTATTGAGCCACTTACATCATTAACAGTGTCTTTCAGGCTTTAGCTATCAATCATTTTCAGCCCTTTCAGCATCCCACTCATATTTACTTTCAAGATAATGCCATGTATTTTAGTTGACAAATTCTATTCTAGTAACTACTTCTGCATAACTAATCACACCATACTTAACTGCATAAAATAACCATTTTATATTACTAGCTCATGAATCCTGTGGGCCAGGAATTTACTGAAACAGAAGACAGATATATTTTCATTGGTACAGTTGTCTAAAAATGTGGCTATGAAGGAGTCAAGAACTGGAGACCATAATCATCTGGAAGCATTTTCATCCACATGTGTCTAGTGCTTGTGTTAAGGTGACTCAAAAATTGGTCCAACTGGGATTGATGACCAGAGTTCTTACACATAGTAACTCCAAGTGTCCTGGCCTTCTCACAGCACTAATGTCTCAAAATTTTAGACAACTTAGTGCTCCAAACAGTCTAGCAGGTAAAGTGATAATCACACAACATGATGTCTCCTGAGTCTATTAGACAGCCTGATCACAAGCTTACTCAGATTCAAGAAACAGGTCATAGTACACACCTCCATTAAGAATGGTGTCAAACTATTGTGGGTTTTTTTCTTTTAATTTCAATATCACAGACAGAGATTATTGTTTCCGTTAGGTGGCAAACAGAGAGAAATGAAAGAAGAAAAAAAGGCCTACAATTAATTGTAAGAGTAGAAGTGATCAAGAAGTGAAATTCTCAACTTAGGCAGATCAGTTCTGCCAAGTCAGGTATTTGAATGAGATGGAATGAAGATCCAGATATAAAGGTTTAATTCATTCAAAAATCTTGAATCCTTCAAATGTACTGAATCCTCTGAGCCAAGAGAAATGCTGCATCTCACCCTTTTAAAGAGTAGTTCTCATGTCCTCTCACCTGCAAGTGTATATGTGCTCACACTTTTCAGATCTACCTTATATTCCCTCTTGATCCCTAGTCCAACAACTAAAGTTGAGTCAACTTTTCTGGCCACAGAAATGCTGAACTTTTAAGGAAAGAAATGTAGTATATTTGAAAGGAACTACAAAAAACTCGCCAAAAGATACTAGAAGGAGATGGAAAATTGCATATGGGACTAGTGTCTGTGAGTGCTGGCTCAAAAGAGGTAGAATATAAGAAAATATTAAGTTAATAGATATAGGAGTATTCACAACTTAGCAGGGATGTTGAGAGACAGGCCAAACATTCTTCTATCATAGCTCTCAGAGAGATAAAGATGTCTAAGTCACATCTAAGGTGATTTCAGGAATGTTAGAACTGGTGTGGTAGAGAGTAGAAGAATAGATCAAAAGACATGGAGAAGTGATCCTGCTAGAGTGGATATATTATGTATGCCTAGAAGCCTAGCAAATAACTGTGTTCAACAGGTAGCCCCAGAGATACACTGACTATCAGAGTAAGAAGATGAGAAGGGCACCAGCATGATGGAGTTCAACATTCCTTTCCCTCTGGGAGTTAGGACTGATACCAGGCCTTTGAAGAACTGGACTGTTTGATAGC
The DNA here is from genome assembly GCA_963573935.1 of Arctocebus calabarensis. Classification (NCBI taxonomy): domain Eukaryota; kingdom Metazoa; phylum Chordata; class Mammalia; order Primates; family Lorisidae; genus Arctocebus; species Arctocebus calabarensis. The sequence goes on along the minus strand of CAUYON010010001.1, from coordinate 21,283 downwards.
AATGAATATGATAGGACAGGAGAAGACAGAGCAGGGGACACTAGTATTTATCATTAGAATCAAGGTGGACACAGTCATTGTGCTTCCCGGAAAGTAAGAATGGCAGCCACTGAGGCCTGACAGAGAGGTCAGAAGATGGCTATTAGAACACGGCATCCCTGGAGACAAATAGATCAACATCCAGGAATGGCATTATGCAATCCATTGGCTGCAAATAAATTAAGGATGAAAGTTCAGGAAGTTAAAGGCACTATCCATTTCCCAAATTCTGAACCTAAGGCAGTTTTTGACTCATAATCCACTGCTAAAGATGTGATCACGACTATTTCATCAGGGACATTGCAGCATTATGACAATTGCATATAATAATGATTTTTTTTTAATTTATAACCTCAAAAGAGATCTATGAATATTTACTTGTGTAATTGCTTTTTGGGGAAAAGGACACAGAAAAATACATCTAGTAATTTTAATTCACAGGGTCTGAATTAATATTGGTATCAGAGATTCAAGCCTCCAATTTAGAGTGGGATACACGTGAGCCAAGTATGTAATGAGCTACTGGCTGGTGTAGCTTAAAGCATCCCATTGTGTCTAGAGGCTGCCATTTCTCACCCTGAATATATTAATGAAATAGACATATTTGCATGTTAGACCATATCGTCATTGATTTTATATCTTATATAAAAGCTACCGCAGTAGAGTAGGCTTAATGGAAAGACCTAAAACTTCTCCCCACTTCTGGCTAAGATAAGAACCTACTGTTTACCTTACATTCTAGACAACTGGTAGAGATAAGGGTGCCCTTAAGATCTTGAAGGACACAGTGTGTTGCTTCCCAATAATTCTCCACTTAATTTATACTTTTGTCCCTAGATAAAACAGAAACATCCTCAAGGAAAATAGCATACTATTTAATATTCAATTAAATAATTGAAAGCATTTGCCAGGTATATTATGGTATCTTCGCTAGTGTGGATTAGCATATTCTAAGTACCTAATAATGCACTCATTAATCTGAGGAGTGAATACTTACCTATCTCAATCAAAAATGACAACCAGAGCAGTTTGCATTCACTTGGAATGGACCAAAATCTACATTTGCAGTCTTTCCTCCGAGGTATAACTTTGCTACTAAGCCATCACATATTCTGAATAAACATGGGCCAAAAGTACTGGCAGAATACTACACTAGTTCACTATATTTATGAATTTATTCTAATAGGACTAGTTGGAAGAGAAGAGGCTTTTATATTAAATGTCTTGGTAAGACACATGGACTTTAGAGAGTAGAAGTTGAACCCTGTGAACTTTGCAAACATTCACTGACATTTTCAGGTGTCCATTGGTCTGAACCACACACATCCCATCTTGAAAAAGAAAACATATTAGAATTCTGTAGCTCCTGAGTGCAATATATTCCATACTTGAGTATCATTCATACTGTTGTCCTGTGACAGTTGTCATGAATGGCTGCTGTCTTTGATTAGAGGCAGAAAAAGAAAGAACTCAGCCCTAAGATTAGGATTTGGTATCTTCTCATCTGGGCTTGGGCAATGAAACCTCACAAACTATAGAGAATTAAACCTATCTGTTCTGAAAAATAATGCAGCCTAGTGATTATATAAATCTCAACAGAAATATCTATTGACCTATATAACTACTGTTCTAAGTGTATGCAGGATACAAATAATTTTTACATGGAATTTTTAGCATGGAATACCACATAAAATCATACCAAGGAGCCCAGACAAGTAGTTGAGGAAGTAAATATTTGACCATGTAATACATTAATTCTGTCACATATCATTCCATCTAGAAACTTTCAGCCTGAGAGACAAAAAGACAGATTTTTAACGGCATGGCTTGAAGACTATACCAGGGGCCAATAGCCCATCTTCCTCCTAGATACAGTAAATACTCTAAGTACAAATTAGTAGGTGGTGAAATGTCCTTAGCTCTAGAAAACAAACAGTGCCTGGGTTACAGATGACTGATACAGTGCTCCACACCTCTGAACGGGCTCCCAGGATTCCCCAAAGGATAGTTTATAATTAAATAATTAAATTAATAATTCAGGAACTACTTTCTTGCATGCATGTGAACAGACCTGCGTGGTGTAAACAAACTGTCAGCACAGCGTCTTTACTCGAGTGGCTAGTCCACTATAAGTCCGGGTGAGCCTGCAGTGAGAGAAAGGTGATTACAACAGATATAGAAGTTGAAATAATTAAGCGTTCAGGAAAACCAGATGCCTTCATTTATTGGGAAGGTATCAGGCTTCAGCTGCTGGACAACATGATCATAAAAATGGAACCTGTGAAAGGCTGTGCTGTGATGAAAGCATCAGTTATTACAAAGCAGTATAATGGATTAATTATTGAAAAGGGAAGGTTATTATTGATTTGATTAGAAGACCAAAATAAGCCTAATATTCCTTTAAGCTACTGGCTGGTGTAGCTTAAAGCATCCCATTGTGTCTAGAGGCTGCCATTTCTCACCCTGAATATATTAATGAAATAGACATATTTGCATGCACTCACCTTTAAAATTCTTTTGTGAAATTTCTCCTATCAAAACTTTTTGTATGAGTTTTCTATGCCCTGTTTGAATTAAAAGAAACAACGCAATAGTTTCTGTAACTTCTTATTAAAGGACACAGGTATTATTATGATAGTATTATGCTGTATTATTGCATATGAGTCATTATAGTATTGTTTTATTATTACCCTATATAAGACCTGCTCATCAGAAATCTGACTTACATACAGATCTGAACTTAGATGTCCTCAGGAAGTGACATTGTCTATGACCCAGGAGCCACCCCTACTTGAGTTTAGGATCAGGTCAGTGCCTGCATTTAGAATCCCTGTCTGTGATCCCCCTGTGGAATTGTACTTGACTTCTTCCTGTGCTTTGCAGACTTACTGTTCTTCTGTCACAGGACATGGACAGAAAGATAACTGGGGACTTTCAGGTGATATGTGGATTGTGCTATTTTTCTTAAAGTAAATTATCATAGTCTTGAGTGGATGATACATGAGGTCTGACAATTAAGTTCAGGAACTCATTTAGAAAAAGAACTACATATCTTGTTGCTCTTTATCACTCTGGTCACCTTCAAAGTACTCGCCTTGGGAAGCTATACACCAAAAGCAAGCCTAATCCACTCTTCAAAGCAATTTAGGAACTTTTTCTGTAATGGCCATCAGAACTATTGTACTATTACCCATGATGTAGTGAATGTTCTCATCAAAATGTCTTCCTTTCAATATTTCCTTTATTCTCTGGGTAAAGAAAAAATTCATGGGGGACCAGTTCAGGTGACGATGGAGGGTGTTCAAATATAGTCATCTGTTTCCTGGCTAAAAACTCCCTCACAGACAGTGATATGGAACTCTTTGCTTCACCAGTGACTTCCTTGGGACCTTTTTTGCACACATCTTTCACATGCTAAAGTTTTCTGTTAAGATTTTCCTATTTCTCTATTGACGTTTACTTGACCTGCTTTGCTTTTCACAGTTAGCTGATGTTTTTGATGCACAATTTGATAAATTTTTGCAATGTTTTTCTCAGGTCTGCTTGTTACTGGCCACCCTGATCGCTTTTCAGCAGTAATGCCTTCTCTCCCCTCATAAAACCCTTTAACCCACTTGTACACTTCATGGCATTATCCCTATAAATTTGGACTATCACGTCCCTGATTTTGCTTTCACCCTTGCCAAGTTTAACATGAAATTTATGAATGTTTCTTTATTGCTTTCATTCAAACTCCAGCATTCTCAAGATGGCACACACAATCATGCAACAATAATGAATACCACTCAGCAAGACACTACCACATGTCTACACAAATGCAACAGAGAGACACAGATATACTAAGGTTATAAAACCTTCCTGAGCGGTTTGTACAGTGCTGTCAATATAAGTGCATAGTGGCTAGTTTGTGGACTTAGTGTCAGACCTTGTACAGGCACTGATCTTCCAAATGCATTGAGCTGAAAACAGTATTCATGTCAATGGACAAAAGTAACATTTAATGTTTTGTATCCACATTATATTATCTTTTTTACCTTCTGTCATGTCATAGCCAAGTAGGCCTGAATTTGTGGGATATGCTGTATAACTTAATAGTGAACTTCATCAATAAAGTAATAGTCAATGGATTGGTTGAACAAGAAATAGAAGGCACACAGGAAACTTTGTATACATACACTTTAGAAAGCAGGAAATAAACCCTAAATACATTCAGAAACCTAAAATATAAGTGCATATTTAAGGGTCCAAACATTTGGGACATGCTAAGATATCCCCTCCATTACAGCAGACAAATTATTTATTTTATCTTGCACCTTCAACTATGAAGAAGAAAATATGGCCTGGATGGATAGAATTCTTCAGGCAGGGTATTCCACATCTATGGTTAGTACTTTAAGCCAAATACCAGGTGATATTAATTATTCCCTATATCAATTGGGCGCAGAGATAGAAAAAGATTTGGCAACAAATTCAGACTGTGTTACAAATGGCAAGTGAAATCTGGCAGGTCCAGTGCTATTAGAAGTATTTGATTAGTACTTAACAGATGATAAGTACTTGACATAAAATTTGGAGGTTATGTCAAGTCCCAGCAGAATACTGACAAGGAAGACCCTTGTATCCCTGAGCAAGACTGCTACCTACAGCAGAAATACACTGTGGGCACACATACACAGAGCACCAAAAAATGTGAACACATTTTAAGACAGGAAAAAAAACTGTATTAAAATTGTAATATTCAACATATTCGAATAATGTTTGTTATCTTGTACATTGTATCTTGTATCAGTTGCAGAAGTCAAATATGACTTGAATTTTATAATTTTAATAGGTTTTTTCCTTTTTAAAATATGTATATATTTTTGGCACCTACTACATGTGCATGTATAATATATATGTGCCTTTAGGTATATGTGTGTATATATATATATATATGCATATACATATATGTAATATATGCTTATACATACCTATATATGTGTGCTTATATATATCTATATGTGTGCTTGTTAGTTCATTTCCTTAAAATACTGGAAAAGGTAATCAGTCTAATTAGAATTGATGAATGATAGAATAATCACTCTGAAAATTAATAAAGGGAAAATTATTTAACCTGCCTTTTGTAATCAAATTTGATTTCACAAAAGCCAAAAAACTGATAAGGCAGTTTTACTTTACTTTTGATAGAAAATTTCTAACTAATAAGTGAAGAAAGGATAATTAAAATAGAAATATACCACTTTGCAATACACAATAAAATAACAAAAGCTAAAGGATATAAACAAAATCATCAATGAATGCTAAAATCATTACATGAAATATTGATGTAGAAACTGATATTGATAATATCTGGTTAACAGTATATTAAGACTATAAAAAAGAGGAGGATCATAGTTTTTATATGCATCATGATATGATTTGATAGCTAGTACACAGAAGTACCTGTTTACTCTTCTTGCCAAACAAATAAACAAAAAGATCTTGAATTAAGCAACTAGTTTCTATGGCATATGAGAACAGAGGAATAGTTAACATACCATTCCAAAGCAACCAGCCAAATCCAGACAGGCTGTATTATAGAATATAAAAGAGACTCAGGTATAATAACCAAATGTGATGTGGCAATGTGTTGTATTTGAACAATTAGTGTGATGTGAGAAAACCTACTGTAAAAATCATCTTTGGGATACTTGAAGACTTTTTAATGTTAACTATGTTTAGATGACATTAAAGATTTATTATTCATTTATTTTTGTGTGGTAATGGTAAATTTTTATTTAAAAATAGTCCTTAATATTAGAAAATAGATAGAATTATATAACAATAATGTAACATGACTTATTTTAACATACTCCTAATAAAACAGGTGTGTAGCTGACGGAAAAAAAAATGGACGTTTACAAAAAGTGAAGAATTGTTGAAGTTGTGTGAAAGGAACGTAAATCTTCAGTATACTTTTCCTGTTACTCATGTACGTGTTTAACCATTTATCAAATAAAAAGCAAATAAAAAAAAACACACTTGCTGATCTGGTAAGTCAACATATAATGACAAAGATCAAATTTTAATAAAAAATAAAAAGTATAAAACAGACTGTGTGTTCTCTAACTTTTATAGCAGATTGAAAATTTGCTATTTGTGAACAATAAGAAGCAGGAAGGTATAAAGCCCACCAAAGAGTAGAGGAACACACCAATATCTTTTCTTTAAAAATATGAAAGCATTTTCTTAAAGCATTTTCTCTTATAGTGTCTCTTCTACAAGCAAAGAATTTCCAGATGTTCCTGTGTGGTTAAATGGAGCGTCTTCTGAATAAAACTCGTTTTGAAGTTGCATGAGTCTTCACATCCCCTATCCAATACATCCCTCAGTTCAATCTTTCCTTTAACTTTAAAATTTGGATTTTTACTGAAATTAACTAGATAGTTTATCTGCCTTGTTATCCACTCTTCTCACTCCCACCCAGGAGTTTTCACATCCTCACATCTCCTTATCCACCATCAGCAAATCCTATAAATACGTGTCAGCAGGAACTGCAGCAGTGATTTCTCAACATCCCTGCTGATTAGGCAGAAATCAGCCTGATTCTTAAATTGTTCTTATCAAAATGAGAAAGGTCATGCAAAACACACGCTGCTGAAAAGTCTGAAGTCAGAAACTGGAAAAGTAGGCCACACTCTCAGAAACGCATGAGGGAGTTTCCAAATAACTCTATAGATGTAAATTATGTTGAATCTAATTCCAACAAACTGCTTGATGATATTTTGTAAATTCTGTTCTCCTGAATTGTCCTCGTCTTGGGAGTTTTGACCTCCAAAAGCTGAGAGTGTATAGTTCCATCAGGCAATCCTTCGCTGCCTTTAATTTGTGCACACAGGGGACCAGCTATCCAAGTTACTTCCTCTGTTTCTGCTCAGCCAATGAATTAAAGGGCATTTGAGCCCTTTTTAATTTCAATGTCTTTGTCTCCTCAACACCCCTCAGGAGCATAGAAAAATATGCAAATCTAGGCTAATGCATAGACAGAACAGGGTCAGTCATGTTTCTTTAGGGTGTGGCAATCAGAGTAGAATCTCCATGGTTGACCACCTCCCTACATGGACCACCTTCTTGACTTGACCTATTGTCATAGACGTGCACCACAAGTACCTATCAATATGGTGGGCCTAGTTGCACGTGTTTACCAGTTTGAAACAGTCCTTTGCATGGTCAACTTACAGATGGGCTACTATATTTTAATACATGACTGATTTTGTCTTTTTTATATTCACAAGACTACTTTAAATTCTGGTACAACATATAGTTGGGTTGAAAAAGACCTTTCTTTTCATGACTATGTAATGCTCAGTAAAAAGCAAATGTATGTAGGGGTTTAGTTAATAAACAAAGATCTATAAAATGTTCCTAGTAAATGAAGTTGTGAGAAGCAGTAGCTCTTTATCTTAGTCTTAAAATATCAATAACCAGGGACAAGAAGGCAGCAGAGAGATGGAACATAATCAGATTGCCAAAAGACAGAAAATATTTTAGTCTTTCTTACTGATATTATGTGTGTCTCTCATGAGTTCAAGTATGACTATTTCCTTTTGTACTGACGGTCTAATTCTACTTAAGCAAATCTCAACTTGGTAAAACATAATTGAATCCAAAAAGAATTGCCAATTAACAGTGAGAATTGTGTGCTAACACAGACAGAAAAATGCTAAGTTAAATTTACAATCCTTCAACATTCCTATGGATTAAATAGTGAATAGGCAGTCATGAGTAGTGTACGGAATTATATAAATACGAATATAATGGTGATGATAGAAGAACAGTAACTGGAGAGAAGAGAAAATTGCTAAAATGCCACAGTAATTTATTAACATATGAGAGAGAATTTGTCTGAGCTATTAAGTGCCAATAGCAGTAAATTTCAAGGACAGTGAATCTTCAATTAATTTTCCTCATAAAGCTTTTGAAGGGCCTCTGGGCTTATTCAGATCATTAGAACTGCTTTACAGGCCCCGAACAAGAAGCCCTACTTGCTGTTAATCTAAGGAAAAGTTTGCAACTGGGAACCTATAATGAATACATTCCTGTAAAGTTTGAAAATTGATTTTTTTGTTAAAATTAGGAAATATCTTACAATCATAAATATTAAGGTAGTTTTCCTGATACAGATATTTTGGACTATGTTTCCACAAACAAGTGCACAAAATCAACCACTTAATTAAAAAATGCCAGGCTTTTTCAACTTATTTTTCATTCAGCATGGCAGCCTGGACGACGTTTTGCATGACTGTAGCATGCATATTGTTTTTTGAAAGATAGTATTCATGATCTTTCAAAATACTGGCACTGTGACCCCCCAGATTATTACTAGAAGGAATTCCCCTCACATCCTCCGCATCCCTTCTCTGCCCCCCTTATCTATCTAGATCTTTCCTTATCTGTGTCTTTTCTTTTGTCTCAGGAAGTGAAGGTTCTTTGCCAAGCTTGGCTCAACACCCCTTCTGAACTTTTAATTTATTCTTGATGTTTATCCCTTTCCTCTTTGAGGTGTAATCAATTTTGTCTTAGTTTAAAAACATTTCACTCTGCTGGATGTTTCTATTCTTTCTTTTTAAGAGAATCTTCAGGTTATACTTCCTGAAGCAAGCTTTCCATATTTCCACCAAGCCATTGCTCTATTGATCCTGTCTCCATCCTACCACTGTCAAGGTTACTGACCCGCTGACTGAGAGACCTGTCTTCCCTAATTCAGTACTTTACTCCACTTACTTCTCAGCACTCTGGGATATGGCTAAATTCTCCTTTGTGAAATCCAGTTTTGCTTACCCTACTGTAGTATGCACACCCATTTCCCCTGTGGTTATCTCAAGCTATTGATAAGTTAAAAATGACAGTTTGTCTTATGTGAAGGTATTTTCTGGGAGAAGTTATTTTAATTGGGCAGTAGTAATGAGGGTTGAAGGGTGCTCTTCAAAGATTCACATCCTTGAATATTGTGATTGTCCTTGTTATGGTTTCTTTCTAATTTTGTTTTGAGGCCTTTCTGTCAAGAGAGGGCATAAGCCAACATAGCCACTCTCTAGTGAAGCCTTGTCTCTTTGGATAGAATATTGCATAGTAATAAGGGATCAATTATCTAGAAGACTAAACAATCCTAAACATGTCTGCACATAAAAACAGATCGTCAAAATAAAGCAAAAGCTGTTAGACAAATCTCCTGTACAGGGGAATTCTAAATAATTTATGTAGATTCTCTTCTCTGGAAAGGTGATGCTGCCTCTGAAATGCCATGGACTATTTTTATACTGTTTTGTTCACATGTATTAAGGTTTTACTTTTAAATAATACTTTTGGTATATTTCTTTGTATTTGGTTACTTTACTCCCTGCTTCCATCCCAAATGTCACCAAGGAATAAATGTCAGAAACCCCTCAGGGACTTCTCCCATCTTTGTATCTCCTGGAGCACTTATAATTGAATCTCATAAATGATTGTCATTAAATAAGTTGAATTATTTCAATTAATAGTGACTGAAAACATGAGACATAATACTTCCTGATTCTCATATTGCATAGAAACATACAACATAAATTTACTATTTAACACACACAAACATGCAAGCACACAGGTTAGATTTATCACAGCAGGGAAAAATAATTCTATAGTTACATATACATGTATATATACATATAAACAATGTGTATACTTTATCTTAAACAATAACAAGAAAACCTTGAAAGTCAGTTTCAACTAAGGATACTATTTAATTGCTGCTGTTCCAGGTAAATAACATGGTGCTCATGTTTTTCAAATTAGAACTTAAATTTTAGCTTGAACGTCTATTAAGTAGGTACCTTTTATGGAAAAAAAGAACTTCCTTTTATTTAAGTCACATTAATAGTAAATAGGACTTAACTCCTTCTAATGAAAATGGAAAAGTTACACTATGTAAATTATTCTCAGGTAGTAGACAAAGCGGGCCCTGAGAATTTCATATAGGACTCTACAAACTTCAATACTGCTTAAGAAACAGTTGGAAAAAATAAAGATTCTATATGAAATCCAATAAAACCTAAAACTATAGATTAATTATTGAAATACATCACCTTTCTACTTTTAACTTCACTGCCTATATATTCTTATAAAAGAAATATATATGGGGGGGGCACCTGTGGCTCAAAGGAGTAGGGTGTTAGCCCATATGCTGGAGGTAGCAGGTTCAAAGCCCTCCCCAAAACAGGAAAAAAAAAAAAAAAGAAATAAGTACATAGAACAAAACATAAAAAGTGGGAAAACACATATGTACAAAAAATCTTTTCCCCTTCATGCACTCCATCTCATCCCTGCACTTACTTTGTTCAATATGTTTATTTTCAAAACACACAGAAAAATGTAAACAATGAGTTAGAGAAGTAACTTATTCTTTTTGAAATAAAATTTAGTAGCTGAAGACAGAAGGCATCATGAATTTACAAGGACAGCAGCCTGACTGAGGAATCAATTCAATTACTCTTCATCTTCTGAAGGAAGAAATTTTCCTCTTCCGCCTATCATGTCTGTGAAATAGAAGGTCGTAAAGAGTATTTGTAAGGATCTCTACTCAGTTTGTTAACAAGAGATCAAAGTATAAAAATAGTATGTATCATTCGTTATAAAGCTGGCATTCTACTTAATGATTAATTATATCAATCTTGTTTCACATAAATATTTTCTGGCTCAAAATTTTATGTTTGTATGATTGCCAAAATATCTTAGAAATATAATCCACTTTATGATATGGAATTTGAATTTCTGTATTACTATCTATTTTCTTGTAGGGGAAAACCCCATACATTTGAGAAAATTTTCCTTTTTAATGGTAATTTTGAGTAATTTGTTCATTTAGTTTAGTTGTAAGATAGTAAGTTCATTCAGATATCTGTATGTTATGTAATTATAATAAAACTTAATGAAGGTGGCTAGGCAGTGACTTAACTGATTTTAAATTTTACAAGAACTAAAATGCAAGTCAGATGTAGTGGCTCACACCTGTAATCCTAACATTTTGGGAGGTTGAGGTGGGTGAATTGCTTGCAGTCGGGAGTTTGAGACCAGCTAGAGCAATAGCAAGACCCCCATATCTACTAAAAATGGAGAAAAAACTAGGAAGGTGTTGTGGCAGGCACTTGTAGTCCCAGCTATTCAGGAGTCTGAGGCAAGGGGATGGCTTGAGCACAAGGGTTTGAAGTTTCTGTGAGCTTAAAAAAAATAAACAACAGGGCGGCGCCTGTGGCTCAGCGAGTAGGGCACCGACCCCATGTACCGAGGGCTGCGGGTTCAAACCCGGCCCCAGCCGAACTGCATCAAAAATTAGCCAGGTGCTATGGTGGGTGCCTGTAGTCCCAGCTGCTTGGGAGGCTGAGGCAAGAGCTGGAGGTTGCTGTGAGCTGTGACTTCACAGCACTCCACTGAGTGCGATAGAGTGAGACTCTGTCTCCACAAATAAATAAATAAATAAATAAATAAATAAATAAATAAATAAAATAAAATAAAATAAACAATAATGACCTCATGGCACTCTACCTTAGGGCAACAGAGTCTAAAACAAATAATTAAAAAATTAAAATACAAACATTGTAACTTTCTAAAATGTAAAAAAGTGTTCAAGGTTATAATACCACTATAACTAAAACAATGTTACCTTCATAGAAAAAAATCCAGAAGTGTATCCACAGAAGTACAGGTGATTATGCTAGAGTGTTGGAAATAAGCTTTCTCCATCTCCTTCATGAATAATTTCCAAATGGCTTAAAAGTTTTCTATTACTTTTGTAAAAAAAATTATACTTTATATTAATTCTATTTTAGTGAGATACCAGCACTTAACATTTCTGTTAAAAATTCATTTTGATATTTAAAATAGCTAATGCTCACATACCTATGACTATGATAAACTTAAATGTAAATTTGCTTTGATAATATTGCTATGGACGTAGAATGGAAGACAGTTTCTAAAATCTTTTGCTTTGAACTAAATCCATATATTTCTTTCTTTATTTTCTTTCTTTTTTTTTTTTTTTAGAGACAGAGTCTCACTTTATCACCCTCAGTAGAGTGCTGTGGTGTCACAGCTCACAGCAACATCCAACTCTTGGGCTTAGGTGATTCTCCTGCCTCAGCCCCCGAGTAGCTGGGACTACAAGTGATTGCCACAACACCCACCTATTTTTTTTGTTGCAGTTTGGCCAAGGCTGAGTTTGAACCTGCCACCCTTGGTATATGGGGTTGGTGCCCTACCCACAGAGTCACAGGCACTGCTCCATATATTTCTTTAAATTCAAGATTTAGTATCAACAAATTATAATCTGAAAGGGATCTCACTTAGTTTGCAATGTGTTTTCAGCTGCTGTAGATCTGAGATAATGTTTTGGGGCAATAAGTATCAAGAGGAGAGAAAAATATCTAATGGATGACAGCTGAATAAATAGCAGGTAAAAAGTCTCAATTAAGTGACCACACTTGGACAGGGTCCTAAAAATTATCTCTTGTATGTATGAGCAATATAAATGAAGTTCAATGTGAGCTTGACATGGTTTATATTTAAGTTTCTGTATATACATTTTTCAAATGCATCACAAATATCAATAAAGAGGCATCATATTTGATAAAGAATCTATAAGAATTATGATTGAAGGTTAACATTTCGTTAATCACATCACTTATGACAAGGCAAGAAGAATTTGTTAAATACTGACAATATAAATAAAGATTTTAGATGATGAAGGTGAAATGTAAGAAATAATTTAGGAAAATAAGCTATTAGAGAAATATCATTTAGAGAAAAATATAGTTAGTCAATATACATAAGGACAAAAATTGTTTTCTAATTTAAAAGGTATTTCTCTGCTGCTTTATGCATTTGTGAAATTTGAATCTAGAGTGAGGATGATATTAAAAGATAGTTTAAATAATTAGATCAATGAGACTTGGTAATAAATTGAAAACTGGGTTGAGAAAAAGGAAGGAGTCCAGGATGAGTCCCAAGTCTCAGACTCGGCTTCCTGAAAGGTTGCTTTTTTGAATCTAGGATGGAGAATCCAGAAAAATAAATGAATGTGGGGGAGTTGATTATGAGTCTGATCTTGAAAATGCTGAATGTCAAATGTCTTTGGAACATGCACATGGAGACGTTAAGATGGTAGTTTATTTACAGGAATGCGGACTGGTCCAGAGAGCTGGTCATCTAAGTTGAGAAAGCTCTAGAGTGGTATCTTTTATATTCTTTGTGAAGCAAAAGAAGAATTCACCTTCAAAGAGTAAGCCAGAGTGAAAGGATACTGGAAGTCAGAGGAGAGATGAAGAAGTTTGTACTTGTGTTCTTCAAAAGAGTGAGGAAGAAACATCAGAAAACAAAAAGATTAACAGAAGTGAGAGCTTATTTGAGGTTGATGATGAACCTGCAGTGATCTAGGTCTACTGCTTTCCAAAACTTTCTGCAGTCATGCCCGGTAGTTCAATGAGAACATGAAATATCAGGGGTTTTTACAATAGGAGTACAAAGGGAAAGGAAATTAAAGCATTAAGATGAGTGACATTGACATCATAGACAATAAAATCTCAACTACAGGAAGAGTGGGGTGAATGCAAGAGAAGCTTATTTTACCCAGACATAATAGAGGTGTTACTGGAGAGAGCATCCTTTTTAAATTTAAGAATGAACATGGTTACAACAGTTGAACAATATACTGGAAGAAGAGGAGGTTGTAGTAAAAGGTTTGGATGCTTGAATTAGTAATTTTGGAAATGAACAAGAAGAATGTATGATGTATGCAAGACTCCAGGGCAGGACAGAACTTCTAAGTCTGCACCGGAGTCTGAAATATTGGTCTGCTTACAAGGATGAGGACCTGTTAGAATGCAGGGAGATAAGGAGAATCAGTAAAATCGACAGAGTATATTCATGATCCTAGAAGCAAGTGATAACCTCCTTACTTTTAGTTTCTTAAACATATATATGGCTCAAACTTACCAGGAAATATACATATAAAAGCACATGTCAAAAATCTTCCAGTAATAAAATTTGCCTTACTGCTCACAATTCAAGATGGGAATGTTTCTAGTATTTCATAATAAATGAAATAAAGTATAATAAGGAAGAATAATGCCTAACACCAAAGAAATAGAAAATATTAGAATCACTTCACAAACATGTTTATATGAGAAAATAATAAGATTCGAAATATTAAAATAATCAAATTGTTGACACTGTAATTTGACAGGCATCCATGAAACTTCTATGAATTAACTGGAATGCCAGTAATATCACCCACAAATAGGCTAACATCATAAAATTTTTCAGTGTTCTTTTCTTAATATATTACTATCTCAGATCCATATCTGAGTTTAACAATCTCACAAAAGAAAAAAATACAGTATTTTCTGACACACAGTAGATTTTGGGCAAAGGGAGAACAGGATTATAGCAATTATGGCTAAAAGAATGTGAGTCTAAAAGTTAAAAGCAATAAAATGCAAAGGAAATGAAACTAAATAATTGGGATGAAAAGATGTCATGAATTATAAATGAGATTTGCTTTGAGGCTCTGACTCACACACAACAAAGCTTTCTATGGAAATTTGAAATAAAATAGATCCTAATTTTACTTACAAAGAAAAAAGTAATTTTTCTTTCTAATGCCATTTGGATAATTATAAAAAGGACAGAGTAAGTTCTATATATTTCTTTGAATTGTAAAACTTTGATATTAGAAAAAATTGGTTTTGGAAATAAATCATACATTTTAATTTTCTTTCTTTCATAAGTGAACGTAAAGGCAGTGGGTTAAGGGAAAACTCAGACAGGAAAAAGAGAGAAAAATTGATTTACCATCTCTTACACAAATATTGAGAAAGCAGCCCCATTTTCATTAAATAAAAATATTTCATTCCAGGCAGTCTTATTCTTTATTCTAGAAAAGAGCAGATGAATCAACTTTAATAGATTCCCCAGCCACCAAAAAAAATCTCTAAGCACAGAAAGTGGGGACATTCTTCTTTCCACATCACCTCATTTCAATTCCCCAACTCCTGTACACATGCACATATACACACCTAGGGAGGCGAGCACATGCAAAGATACATGTACACGCGTGGAGTCACAGAGAGAGGACCAGAAAAAGGGACAAGGAAAGATAAAAAAGGCTCCCGATTTTCTGAACATGAAATAAAACGTGAGACAACCTTTGCCCACCTTTGTCATTTGACGAGCATGATTTCATGACTAAAATCTCTGGTTAAGGGAAGTGCTCCCTCTTACAATATTAACCTTTTTAACACAAAATGCACATGAATTCATAATTGGTGGGACCATACTTACAGTGCATCTTAGAAGGGTACAGGTGAAACATACTAAATGCAGAAAATAAATGTCTGAACACAATAACTAAGAAAATGCCATGAAGGCTATGTTAACCGGTTTGATGAAAATATTTCGAATTGTATATAAAACCAGCACATTGTACTCTGTGATTGCATGAATGTACACAGTTATGATTTAATAAAAAAAGAAAAAAAAACAATTTCCCATCACTATATTTAGAAAGGATATGTATTTTAAATAAAATTTTGCACACAGTATATAAGTGCACCTGTCAAAAGTGGAGATGTTTGCTGTAGGGATAGTATACTGACTCTGCACTCTCCTGAATGATTGCTATTGAAATTTAAAAAGAAAAATTACATAAATCAAGGCATTGAATTTCTTCAAGATAAAGAACAAAGCATGCCAAAAATACTGCTGTATATTTTTTCCTGCTATTTTTGAGGAAACTATGAGTTTAGAAAGTAGTTTTCACAAATAAACACCTAAGAATTGATACTGTTGCAATGTTTCTACTCAAAATTTATGTCCTCAGAATGCTCCCTGTCTGTACCCATCTTCTTTTCATTTTTTTCTTTAAATGTTTTAAGGACATTGAACCTAAAACTTCCTACTAAAATCTAAGCATTTTATAAAAGGCATTAATATTAACAAGTTGAATTAAAAGTTAATGTTCAAGTAATATACTTTGGTAAAAAATCCAATTTATATGAGAATTAGTCACCATTTTCTTTTCTTTTCATTTTTTTTCTTTTCCTTTCCTTCACCGCCTCCCTCCTTCTATGTCTGCTCTCCCCTTCCCCCATGCCACACTATGTCATTAATTGTCATTAGTTGTCCTCATATCAAAGTTGAATACATAGGATTCATGCTTCTCTATTCCTGTGATGCTTTGCTAAGAATAATGTGTTCCACCTCCACCCAGGTTAATACAAATGCTGCAGAATCTCCATTTTTTTAATGGCTGAGTAGTATTCCATGGTATACATATACCACAGCTTGCCAATCCATTCCTGGGTTAAGGGGCATTTAGGCTATTTCCACATTTTAGCAATTGTAAATTGAGCTGTGATAAACAGTCTACTACAAGTGTCTTTATAATAAAATATATTTTTTTCCTTCTTAATAGATGTCCAGTAATGGAACTGCAGAATCAAAAGGGAGGTCTAGATTGAGTTCTTTGAGGTTTCTTCATACTTCCTTCCAAAAAGGTTGTATTAGTCTGCAGTCCCACCAGCAATGTAAAGGGTGGTTTTAATTTGTATTTCTCTAATAATTAGGGATAATGAGCATTTTTTTATGTGTTTGCTTAGTCATTCATCTGTCTTCTTCAGAGAAGGTTGTGTTCACCTCTCTTCCTCATTGATGTATGGGATTGTTGGTTTTTTTCTTGAGGATTAATTTAAGTTCTGTATAGATCCTAGTTATTAAGCTTTTGTCTGATTCAAAATATGCAAATATTCTCTCCCATTGAGTAGGTTGTCTATCTGCTTTGGTTGTTGTCTCCTTGGCTGTACAGAAGCTTTTCAGTTTAATTAAATCCCATTTGTTTATCATTGCTGTGGTCGCTAATGTCATGGCAGTCTTCTTCATAAAGTCTTTTCCTAGGCCAATATCTTCCAGTATTTTTCCTATTCTTTCTTTGGTGATTTTTATCATTCATGCCTTAAATTTAAGTCATTTATCCATCTTGAATGAATTTTTGTGAGTGGAGAAAGGTGTGGATCCCATTTCAGTCTTTTACATGTGGATATCCAATTCTTCCAGCACCATTTTTTGAATAGGGAGTCTTTCCTCCAATGGACTTTCTTGTTTGGTTTATCGAAGATTAGGTGGCTATCAGTTGTTGGTTTAATTTCCTGGTTTTCTATTTGATTCCAAATGTCTATGTGTCTATTTAGGATATTGCATCCTCATTTATAAGTGAAATATGTTTGTAATTTCCCTTTATAATAATATATTTTTCCAATTTTAATATCAGGTGTATCCAGATAAAATAGAATGATTTTGAAGTATTTCTTCTTTTTCTATTTTGTATAAGATTTGGGATGATGTTTTTTTTGAAATTATCTTTTATCTTTATTCATAAATATTAGTTGTCTATTTTTTGAGACTTTGGAAAAAAATAAGAAGTTAATTGATGACTCCATATTGAACCTCAGAGTCAAAGCATTCTATAATAGACATACTCTTTCTGACAATATGAATGTTACTGTTTTTGCATTATTATCATTGTTGCTCAATATTTCATTGCAGCAATCATCTGATTTCCTTTCTGAGTATATTTATCTTTGTGCATTCTTTATGAGGTTTTTGTTTCTAGTCCTTATCTTAAACAATGTTATTGTTATTAAATTTTAAACCTTTTAATTTTGTGAAGGCAAAAAGTGGAAACCAAATAAACACATGTATATGTATAAAGAAAATAAAAAAGTAAGTATTTAGCCTAGCTCCAAACTGGGCTATATTTCACCAAAAAATAAATACACAAATAAACAAAAGGCATTAATATTTATCCTTTGTATTGATCTGATCCTCTTCATGACATCCCTGCCAAGTGGTTCCTTTCCTTCTGCTTGATTCATTTCCTGTTAATAATCTTCTTTCAACAGCTCTAATAATTAGAAAACAAAGTATCACCTTGAACAAAGTCTATGTTTTAATAGTTTCCATTATTTGAGCCAGCCATACAGAACAGATTCAGCAGTTGATCCTCAGAAACAACATATCTCATATTGTGTAAGGAAAAATGAAGTCACATTAGCAACAATAAAAAAAAACTCTACTGGCTTCTGAGCTTCTATTTACGAAGCTTATTCAAAATTGCTGCTGTCTTAATAACTCCAGAGGAATCTTCAGGGATGTATCCTAAGTTTGCACACGCAGGTGTTGTGCCTGGGTGTGGTTGCTCTTCATCATGCTTGCATGTACCCCCCTTATTCCGAGGTATTTTTGTCTTCCAATGATAGTTTGCAATGGTTATTGCTGTTACCTTGGTAAAAAAAATGAATTTCCTCCGATGAGGAAACTGAGAAGATGGTAATAATAACAAAAATAATCAACAATAATATCACATCAGCATTCTTTTAAGTTTTATCTACTTTCTCAACATCATGTCTTTCACTGAGATGGGGATGTCATTTGTGGTTATTTTGACAAAACTTCAACAATCCCTAGTGAAAGTCTTCTTTAAAAGTTGAAACTATTAAATTCTCTTCCTAGAGGCATTAAGGAACTGTCCATTGTCCCTTCTAAGACTTATCATGCCATCATATCTGGTGCATCGCACCTATTATTACACATATTATTTACATCTTTATCTCCAGGTAGTTACAACAATTCTTTCTTTATTTTTTTAATTTCAGATTGATATGAGGGTACAAATATTTAGATTACATTGTTTTCATTTCTAAGGTAAAGTCAAGTTGTAGTTGAGCCCTTCATCCAGGGGGTGTGATGAACACCCTCAGGAAGTGAGATTCCACCAGTCACCCTTCCTTCTTTCTCTTCTCTCCTCCCCCTCCAGGGCCTACACTTGCGTTTTTTTTCTTTCCTGTGGGTGTGTATGCAAATTGCTGAGTGTAAATTAACCAATCATAAGGCTGCACCAGGCTTACTAGATAAAGCTGAATTCCTCTTATGTAACCAAGACTGCTGTACTACAGAATATATTCTCTTTTGCTATCTAAACATTATTTTCTTGTTTCCTTTACAAGCATCCTCTATAAGTTTACTTAACATTTTATAGTTATGATTATGTTTGTTTCACTAATTTGTTTGTCTGATACTACTGTTAGAATATGCTCAATGTCTACAAAATAAATGCACAATGAGTTATAAATCATTATAATTATAACAAAAAAATACTGTTATATACTGTGTAAAAGTGTTCAACTTTCTGGCTCTGGTGTTCAACTTTCTGGGATTAATTCTAGATTATTAAATTAGAATAGCCCTTATCAAATTTGGGAATTGGTACCAATACAAATTGAGCTCCCCACTCCCAACTTATGATCTGCCCCATGGTTCTTCCCATGTTCTCTGTTACCCACCACGAGGTGCCTATGGACATAGTTGATGTGTGCAGCCCACCCATCCAAACCGTGTATTTCCATAGCCCCATTTCCTAAGACAGCCACCACTGAGCCACTCAGGTCTGTTGATGCACTCATTGGAAGCATGGTCCATCTTGCAGAAGATGGATCAACCAAATGATTCACCCAGGCTGAGAGAGAGTGGCCAGGATCACATGGAAAGGGAATAATGAAGTCATTAGTACAAGGAGTGTAGCCTAGAAAGGGTAAAGTTTACAGGTTGTCACATTCCTTTATGCACACCCCTAACTCTCTGCTCCATGATGCAAGATGGATCAAAGAATGAAAGGGATGTGAAAATGCAGAGCTCAAAGCAAAGCCTATAAACCAGGCAAATGCTTTACCCCTTGCAAGCCTAAGGCTTTTAAGAGCAAAGCACAGTATGTGAGTATACTAAGCTCTTATTAAAACCTATCTGTTGTTATTTTTATTCAATTATTCAAATTTCCCAACAGCATCCTATTAGCCTTCTTTGCAGTCCTCATGAACAAAAAAAAGTAGCAGAAGTTTTTATTGCTTTGCTTTACCTTGGCTTCCCAATTTCTATTATTTTCACTATTTTTTTCCAGGACACCTGGCATATTTCCCTCCCTATACCATCATGTTACTAAACTGAGATTTTTCACACAAATTGGGACATTGGTTAAATGACAAGAAAGGGAGAATTTAAGGAAACAGTGAGATGTTTCTTCAAACTTCACTCTTCTGTTAATTCTATTTGTACTTCCAAAATGAGTCAGTATCCCATTTTTCTTCACTATTCAATAATTTCTTACATTCCTGGGTGCTGCTAAGAGAATCAAAAAAGCTACGTGGCCTGGCATCACTGTGTGTTAAAGTTCTGCAGTGTCAGCTGGGTGCTAATCATTATTCAGCAGTGTTTTTTTTGTTTCTATAGTCAAATCACTGTGTCTGCCACACAAATCCCATAATTTGTATACCCTTCTTTTCTCCAAACTGTGCCTGAACATTATTCTTCACTCCCTAATAATCTCTTTTCATAAGTCTTTAAACACTGCAATAAATATAAATATATCTAAATCTCGTCATTTTTCTTTTTTTCCAGGTTGTCTTCATATTTTTTTGTTAAAAACAACTCTCCAATAGTTTCTGGATCCTGTGTTCTTTTATCTCCTCCAAGACACTGCTGTTTTTCAGTTTCGAATCTCTATTGATTTCCTTCCCATTAGCCTTTAAATACATTTCACTCCTCTATCATGAACAAAAGCCCTTTGATCTTCTAGCTATGAATGTATGAATGTCCTGTTTACCTCTTCAAAGTCCAAGTTTCTTGAAATTCAGTCTACGTACACTACCTCAATTCCATCCTCATATTCCAGCTCCTTAACCTGGTGTTACTTGGCTTCTATCTCATCTCCACAACTAAAGGATTGTTGCTAAAGACATCAGAGAATTTGCACTTTTTAAAAATAATTTTTCTGTTTGCTTATTTTCTTGGACTATTTACAACAAAAACGTGTTAAATGCTTTGTTTTATTTGGCACTCTTTCCTCCTTTGGGTTTTGTGTCACAGCTTGGCAACAGCCTTTGTTGTTAGCACTGTCACCATTTCTTCTTGAGTTTTATCCTCCATTGGTACCTTATAACGTGATAGCTTGCACGGCACTTTCTATTTTTTTTTTTTCACAAACTTCTAATTTTTTTTTTAACAAGTGAACAGTTTTTTAAGAATTAAATAAAGGGAGGGAGGAGCCAAGATGGCGGTCTGTAGCCAGCTTTCTGCAGACACTCCTGTCCAGAAGGAGAGTTAAAGGACAGAAATTTAGCAAGAAAGCCAA
>CAUYON010009999.1:0-17199 GCA_963573935.1 Arctocebus calabarensis | reverse complement strand
TAGGGAGTCTTTTCCCCACTGAATATTTTTAATTGGTTCGTCAAAGATCAAATAATGGAATGTCAATTATTTTTAAAAAGAGAATCCTGACTCATCATGCAGAAGAAACACAAAAACACAGGCTAAAAATAGTGGTGTGGTTTGCGATACACACATTAAGAGGGCTCCTTCTTAAACAGAGGGATGGCTGGCCAAGAAGTGTAACCTTCTAATGACCCACGTCACCTCAGGTGATTGCATGGGTGGGAGGGAGAGGCAAGGGTACTGTTCCCAAAGCATTTTTCGTCTTTTTCTTAATGGAAACCAACATACATTCCAGGTCCCAGATCAAAGTGACTTTAAGCCATGAAGCCACCCTTCACAAGCCCTCCACTCTATCTGGGCTTTGATCTGGGTTATCTGTTTTCTAAATTGGTCAGACCCTTGGTTGCTTCAGGTGTCGTGGCCTCGGGGAAGGCCAGCTGCTGAGAGTTCACCGGGGTTAGTCAAAGCCTTCTAGATCTTGGTTGTACCCAAAGTCAGATCCACTGGCTCTTTCTGCACAAGTGATCAGATTCACCAACTAAACTCTTCAGAGTGGAACTTGCCTACCCAGTGCCTGAACTGCTGTGTGCTGGGCACTGTTCTAAGGACTTCGCATGCAGTGAAGAGAATAATTCTCACAATTATGTGAGGTGGGTATTATTCGCACTATCACACAGGTGCAGATACTGAGACTCTGAACAATCAAGTGACTGGTCCCATGCACAGTGCCCCATCAGAGAGCAGAGGGGGAGGGTGCAACTTCCACAGAAACCAGTTCTAGTCATTCCAAGGGAGTCCGCAAACCCCATTTAAGAAAAAGTTTATGTGCCAAGTCACTGCTGAACATTTAATGTGGATTAACTGCTATCTTTAATATCTTTGTAAAAACCTCACCATTTGACATTAAAAGGAGAAAAAAAGAAGAATTTTGGTATGCATTTGTCAAATCTTAAGGAACATTCACTTTCTGAGAAGTTTTTTAAGCCCTGAAGTAGAAATTGGATAAACAAGAGTCACATACTGGGACACAGCCCCTGCCCTATGGCTTAGGAGGTCCTTGGCCTCTGAATGAGATGTCACACAGCATACCAGTATCTTCACCCAGAACAACCAGAAGGTCACATGAAAAATTAAATTAAAAACTCTCCTGAGAGGCGCTAAGAGGGCTGCTGATGCACAGAGCCTGGAAGTCCAGTCTGCACAAGTGACCAGATTCACCAACTAAACTCTTCAGGGTGGAACTTGCCTACCCAGTGCCTGAACTGCTGTGTGCTGGGCACTGTTCTAAGGACTTTGCATGCAGTAAATGAGCTGCTGGGCTGCAGCTATCTTCACTCTGGGACATGTGCAGATTCTAGAAGCAGAGTAAGACTCTGCTATGGATGCACATAGGCAAGCAGGGTTCAGCAGACAAAGTTGGAAATTTAAGATTCTGCCCCTGGCAGATAGTAGGATTTCTCTTCAAGAGGCTAATAGCGTAAGAAGCTAAAATGTAAGTGGATAACCTCTGAAAACAGTGAAGTTTCTGGCAGGGTCACCATGCTTTGGGAACAGGATTAAGGTTCAGAACCACAAAGGGAGGGCCCTGGGGAATAAACCAGAGTTTTGGTTGAAGGCCATGAAGTCCTGACTTGACTCAGCCTGGTGGAGTTACCCTCTTTGGAGCTTGTTTATGAAAGAAAGCACAGCTCCTCCCTGGTGAACACACCATCTGGAGTCTCCATACCAGTGGTCCCCAACCTTTTTGGCATCAGTGATGGGTTTCATGGAAGACAATGTTTCCATTGACGAGGGTAAAGGGTGGTGGGGATAGCTTTGGGATGCTTCAAGTGTTACCTTTATTGTGCATTTATTTCTTTTATCATTATTATATTGCAGGGATCCTTAAACTTTTTAAATAGGGGGCCAGTACACTGTCCCTCAGACTGTTGGAGGGCCGGACTATAGTTTAAAAAAAAAAACCTATGAACAAATTCCTATGCACACTGCACATATCTTATATGCACATACGCCTTTTTTCTTCTGAATCTAATGCACTGCTCAGAGATCGCAACAGTGTGAACTGGGGCTTACACAGCACACAACATACAACATCATACACAACTGAATAGTAATCAGAATATAAATGCACTTACTGTCAATTAAATTGGGTTTCCTACTCCTTGGCTGCCTGCACAGTGGGATTAAGTTCCCACGGGGCCCTAGGCAGATTACAGTTTGGGGCCTCCATGGGATAACACTGAACACTGACCATTTACAATAACACTGACTGCTGACAATTTGCATTAATACTGAGCACTTACAATTATCATTACCACTGAGCGCTGACCATTTGCATTAGCACTGAGTGCTAACTATTTGCATTATCACTGTGATGCAACCCCCCCAACCAACTAACCAACTTAAAAAAAAAGGCTCTCCTAACTTCAAAAAAAGGCTCTTCTAATTTCAAAAAACAAAGGTGCCCCCATCTGAAAAAAAGACCTCCTAACTTCAGAAGAAAAAGGCCCCCCTTAACTGCAAAAAAAAGGACCTAATAACTGCAAAATAAAAAAAAAATAGACCTCTTAACTTAAAAAAAAAAAATAAATCTTAACTTGTTCTGCCTCGGTCCTCAGGCAGCAGCAGGTTCTACACAGACAACCTGGTAACTCCTCCTATCACACCAGAGACTGAGAGAAGTAGCCAGAGACAGAGAGTAGAGGAGTCAAAGAGCGTGGCGCACATTCCACACATGCGCACTGTGGGTCCAGGATTAGTCGGCTGCTAAGCAGGACTGCAAAAACACCCGGAGGGGAGAGACAGAGAGAAGGAGGGGCAGAGAGAGACAGACAGAAGGAGCAGAGTTGGAGAGTGGGGCACACATTCCACACATGTGCACTGCAGCCCAGGATGAGTCGGCTGCTAAAGAGGACAGGTAGCTGTGGCAAAACCATCTGGCGGCCCGATAAATGTCCTCAGTGGCAGGCCGCATGTGGCCTGTGGGCCGTAGTTTGAGGACCCCTGTTATATTGTAACATATAATGAAACAATTACACAACTTACCATCATGCAGACTCAGTGAAGCCCTGAGCTTGTTTTACTGCAACTAGAGGATCCCATTTGGGGTGAGGGAAACAGTGACACTGAGTGCGCTGTTCATGCCCAGTCCATACTGAAATCTCATTGTGGTTGCTGTAACTGCAGAAAACTGCTTAACAAAGACAGGAACTAGAGAGGCTCTTCAGTGCTCAGGATATTCCACCTTGACTTTGACCCTGGAAGTATGGAGATGTGAAGCTATCTCCAACATGCTTTCAAGGGCCACTGTCATTTGGGATCTCAAGCAGTTGATCCTTTTCTGGCCTGGAGAAAAGGCCACCTGCTCTGCCTGATTATTCACTCATGGGACACACAGCAGGAAGTGAGCTGTGGGGTGTGGGGGCAGCAAGTGAAACGTCATCTGTATTTACAGCCATTCCCCAGCACTGAGGCATTAGAGTCTCATAAGGAGGTGCAACCTAGATCCCTCATGAGTGTAGGATGAAGAAGCTGGCACTCCGTGAGGTCTAATGCTGCCTCTGGTCTTCCAGGAAGTGGAGCTAAGGATAATTTATTATTATCCTATTTGTAAATAGATTTAGTGTAGCCTAAGGAAAAACCTATTTGTAAATAGATTTAGTGTAGCCTGAGTGCACAGTGTCTAGAGTTGCACCCTGGGCCTGCACACTTGCTCTCCAGGCACACACCAACTCACCCAGTGAGTGGCCAGGGTGGCAAGTCCAGTCAAGTCCTGTGCTCCACACAGGTGTCCTAGTATTTATCTTTTATACTGTATTTTTTCCATACCTTTTCTGTATTTAGATGGGTTTAGATATACAAATACCACTGTGTTATCTGATGCACCTGTCCACAGAACAATCCCATGTTGTAGGGTTTGTGGCCCAGGAACAGCATGCTATAGCTACCGCCAGGTGCGTCTTGAGCTTTGCTGTCTAGGTGTGTGCAACTGCATGTGCTTGTGATGCTGGCACCATGTGGAGCTGCCTGGTGGCACATTTCTCAGAATGTGTCCCTGCTGTTAAGTGGCACATTACTATACCTCCAAATATTCACATTGTTGATGATGGGATTATGAAGGCTATTTTATATTTACCATACTTTTAATTTTCTACAATAGGCCCTTCTTAGTTTTTATTTTGGTTATAAAAATTTTCCATCCATGAAATTACCTTTTAAATAAAGTGGAATTTGAAGCCTTTCAGAATAGCACCCCATGCTTTCATCCACATATAAAAAAAGGCAATACAGCCAGCCTTAAGAATATGAAGTTGTCTTCTAATCTTTTTGGGAAGGCTTATGTGCCTTTATCTGTTGGCAAGAACAAGTGCAATGGAAAGAAATGAGCTATGTTTTAAGAGTATGGAAGATCTGAGTATTTTTATCTGAAAGACTAAGCAAAGATCAGGGTATGGAATTTCAATTCTAAGACATACATTTTCACGAGCCAACATCTTAGAATTTAGGATGTCTGTTGTACTGAGACATAATTCACGTGCTATAGTAGTCACCCTTTCATGAGTACAATCCAGCCAGTAGTTTTTCGTCTACGCACTTACTAGCATATTCATCAACCATCACCACTAATTTTACAATATTTTCATCACTCCCACAAATATTATAAACCTGTACCTTATTCTTCTCTTTCTGTAATTCTTGGCAACCACTGACCTAATTACTGTCTCTTGTCAATTTGTCTATTCCTTACATATAACATGTGGCCTTTTGGGTTTGATTTCTTCCAACTTAATTTGTTTTCAAGGTTCATCTATGTGGTAGTATGTATCAGTACTTCATGTTTATAATAAAATAATATTCCATTGTATGAATACACTACATTTTATCCATCATTCAGCTGATGGGCAGTTGGGTTATTTCTCTTTGGGAATTATGAATAACACTGTATGAATCTCCCTGTGTTGGTATGTGAACAAGTTTTCAATTCTCTGCATACTTCTATCAATGGAATCGCTGGTCACACATGGTAGTATGTATTTTATCTTTTGAGGAATAATAAACTATTCCAAAGCAGTTGCACCATTTTATAATCTCACCAACAGTGTATCAGTGTATTCCAACTTGCCAACATCTGTAACTGTCTTCTTCTGACTGTAGCCGTCCTGGCACCATGTAGTTTTAATTTCATTTCCCCAGTGGCTAATGATGTAGAGCTCATTTTTTTTTTTTCAGTTTTGGCTGGGGCTGGGCTTGAACACATCACCCCCAGTATATGGGGCCGGCACCCTACTCCTTGAGCCACAGGCGTCACCCTAGAGCTCATTTTTATGTGCTTATTGGCCATCTGTATAAAAATATTCTGAGAATTAAAATATTTTGATCATTTTTTAACAAGTTACATTTTGTCAATGGGGTTTAAGAGCTCTTTGCATATTTTGAACACAAGTCCTTTATCAGCTATGTGATCTCCAAACATTTTGTTTTGTGGATTGTCTTCTTACTCTCTTGACATCCTTTGATGCACAAAACTTTAATTTTGATTAAGTCCAGTTTATCTATTTTTTTTGGTTGTATTTAAAAAATCATGAGCTAATCCAAGATCACAAAAGTTTATTTTATGTCTTCTTTAAAAGTTCGATAGTTTTAGCTTTCTGACCCACTTCACTTTTTGTATATTGTATGAGGTAGGAGTCCAACTTCACTCTTCTATATGTGGGTATCTAGTCGTCTTCGGGTCACTTGTTGAAACACTATCCTGTCCCCAGTGAATAGTCTTGGCAGCCTGGCCCAATGGGAGGTGTCTTTCAATTGTAATTGTCTGTATTTTTCTACAACACATCTTATAATTTGTGGGATCTTGGACCTGACAAAGCATGGAACACTTATCCCCTAAAATAAAAGCCTATTTAAGTGTGCATTTTTTGGAAATGAAAAAATATCCATTTTCCTCAGTAACACTGACTCTTTGAAATATCAATGTGATAAGAAAACATTGCCACAAATATTTTCTCATGGTAAAGGTTGAAGGTTTACACACAATTTTTATGTCATTAAAAGTGAATGAAGATCATCACAAAAGTAGCAACATGACTGTAAAGATCATGAAGAAAATCCATTACAATCCAGGTTAAGTCTGCCTGGAAGTTAGATTTATTTGACAGTGATGTAGTATCATAAGAAATAGTAATTTCTTTAATAAAAAAGTAGGGGAATTTTAGAATCCAGATTTACATATGTATTGTAAAGAACATACAAAAATTAATAAACTCAACTGTTGGGGATTAAGTTGTAAGTTTCAGAAATGGACAACTAAAGTCTACCTTGGTGCTGCCTCCCACACTTCCCAACCCAGTTGGAGACAACGTGGAGTCTGAACACAACATACAATGTACTGAGATCCGTTTAATAAGTTTTGAAGATTTTTCCTGTAAAATGGCTTGTATTTCCACAGGTACAACGGTGAAGAAATAAACTTTTCAATTTGACATGAAATATAAAAGAACATTTTTACAAATATATTCATAAAATTTGACTGCTCATAACACTATACATGGTAAATATGACCACCCCCTTAAAGTTCTAGATGATTAATACTGAAAAGCAATCTGTTGTCTCAGCTAGAAAGAAACAGATTTCCTTTCATCTACTTTGTTTGTCTAGAAACATGTTTACAAACAATAAAGTAGAACTGGAAAAATATTCATTTTCCCCTATCTTTCCCTAGGGGATTCTTCATGAGGGCAAAAACTTACTTGAAAGATGTAAGTTTTATTCAAAAGAAAATACTGAACCTTCTTCTGTTTTACTGCTTCAATCATGCTTGTATTCTTTTAAGATGATCCTAACATCTTACTGGCCTTTGAATCCTAGGGAAAAGATGAGAGAACTGTGCTCCACCCCCAGCCCTGAGGAGGAACAGCACGCCTGTAGCCTGCAAAGACTAACCAACCACTGGGATGTAAGCCAAGGGACCAGGCTGGAGTTGGCCTAAAGTCAAGGTCCAGTGGGGTTTGTCTATCACAAGTTCCACTGTTCCCGGGCAGGACTGCATGGTGACTAGTCACACAGCATCAACACTGTTGTGATCGTACACCCTTCCCATGCACACCAGAAGAACAGAATGGCATTAAAAAAGAGAAGTGAGCAGAATCATTGAACTGTAGACAACAATTCTATATAAACTATATTACACTCAAATTAAATAGAAAACATGCTTTCAACTCTTGAAAGTGCCCAAATAACAATACTGAGCTCCCACATAAGAGGTTTGAGTTTTTCTATGAAAGCAGAAATAGAAGGCATTGAAGCTTAATGAAGAAAAGAGTTCTCCTCAACTTTCCTAACACAGTGTATGTGATAACTTAGAATAATTTCCCTATTGGTACTTAAAAATAAATTCTACTACAATCATGTTTATGCCAGTTCCCAGCATATTTCTGCATACAGATTCATTTGTCTCCTTAATGAAGCCTATCATTTTACCCATGGCTTTCTCCTTTCTTTAAACCCTAACCCTGAAGTTCTATAACCAGCTATATGTCACGTGGCATCCCTGAGGCATAAAGTTACCAAACTCTATAATTAACTACTGGGGAATGATAAATATGCTCTTTATATTAACAAATTTTAATTCTTCTGGGCCACAGTTAAGGGTTAAAATCCAGGAAACTTAATACTTAACTCTGCAGTGTGAACTGTAGCCCTTTCTGCAAAAAGCCATCCCAAATAAGGGAAACGTGAGAGTTGCAGCAGGCAAGACCCGGCAGCACCAATTATTAATAAAAATTCCAGACTAGAAAAATACTCAGAGTTGTGATCCATCCACTCTGAATCTTTTTTTTTTTTTTTTGGTAGTAAACTGACATAAACAACTGAAAAAATATTTCTAAGGGAATACAACACTGGGGCTTTACTTATGGAAACCTCCTCACAAAAGGCATTTTAGTCAGGCCGAGATTAAACTAGTCAGCAATTCCTTATGTTTATTTACACATAGGGGAGCAGGACTCATCCTGTAATGGGATGGCAAGCAAGAATAAAAACAGAAGTGACTTTTCAGAAGTTCAGTTTTCTGAATTGTATTATTCTCCTTGGTGAGCTAAAGTTCTTTATTTTCACAAACTAAATTGCTTTCAACTCTGGGGAAAAAATCATGAAGGAATCTTATTAGTCCACACTATAAGGGGTGGATCTTGCTCCAGGCGGCCAAGGTCAGCACGGTCTCCTTTCTCCAGACTTGCCACCTGCTGCACCACCTCGAAGCCAGACGGAAAGACAGGAGCTGACAGAGGGCTGTTACCCATCCAAGAGCTTGGAACTCCCTGACCAAATTTCAGCTTACACTTAAGGGAGCTGAGTTTATTATAAGTCCAAAACTTCAGGTTCGAAGGTAATTTTATTTTTGGGCGCTTGTCACATACATGCAGAACTACTAGACTTATGATGGACATTAACTGTTTTGGAAAAAAATTTTTTTGGTAGGTAAAAATCTGGCCATTCTGGATGTAAGAACATTAAGCTTATAAGAAGCTTTTAGGTATCAAGAACCCTTAAACCATCTTCAAGTCATAGAGCAAGAAAAGGGAAACAAGAGCCTCCTTTATCATTCTTTGGAGCCTGTAGAATCACAGGCTGAGAAGACAGACTCTTATCAGTCTCATCATTGGAGACTCTGGCTAAATCAAAAGGCATTCAAGATATTATTGTAGGCAAGTTCATTTTTTTCCTTTCATTTTCTGTCTGTAGGTAAGGTAAGCTATATGGAACAGAGGAAGCTGTCAGTAAGAGGACTGTTGTTAAATTTTCACATCAATTAGAAATTAGTAAACCAAACCAAACTCCAAAATGCCTCATCTTAAACAATGACCTCCATTGAAAAATAAAGCTGTTTTAAAACTGAGAGGCTGAATGTTTAAAATACTAACTCAGACTAAGCAGCAGCAATCACGAGTAATAGATCCTATCAACTGGGTTGGAGCAACTGCAAGCTGGCGAAATATCTGCTGGGAGACAGAATCTGGACCCACCATTTCAAGTATAGACATAGCATATTAGAGTCATATAAATTATAGATATTTACAAACGTTAAAAAATTGTCACCCAAATGTGCAATGGTCAATTTAAGAGAATGACAGTGTAAATACAACTTTCTCCACCGGCAAGGGTTTAACTGATCTCAGCCAGATTCTTCCAGTCTCTGTGCCCTAAGGGACCTCTGATTTCTGGGGGTGCTGACCCTGTTGGCCCCGAGCACGGAGAATGAGCACCCAGGAATCTTCATCAAACAGAATGAAACTAACAGAGAGGGTGGAGGGGGCTCATATGAAATTCTGATTTAATTATTTGTCAGTAAACACTCGGTTGCTCACTGAAAATCAATAATTTCAAATACCTCTGCAGCTGTACCACTTGATGTTGTGTGTATTTAATGATCACATTTAAATTTAGTGAGATCACATTTAAATTTGCAAACATTTTCAAAACTCACAGGGCTCATAAGCTGCAAGGGAAGGTGACAGATGGTGGTAAAGGAGTGAACAAAAATGACTACCACTGGGATTTGTTTTTAGACTCACAGAATTATTTTGGCTTTCTTAAAGAAGAAAACTATAAACCTTATAAAACCCCAACAAGTGGGTTTAAAAAGTAAAAGCTTAGTCATTCTTAAATCTTAAAACAATCCAGTAAGCAAAGAAACTTGGCAGTATAATACCCAGGCCACGTCTACGGCTGTCATCACCACCCTCGGTTAATTAATTTTTAAGAGCTGACATATTTTAATCAACCAAACAGTTTTGGCTCTGCAAGATGAGTACTAGTGACAAATTATATTAGGTAGAAATAACAAAAGGCAGACTAAAAAGTTATGTAAAATTTTTTGTTTGAAATGCCATGATTTTGATGAATGTGTATAAATTCCAGTGAAGTTATAAAAAGCCCAAAGTGTATGAACATTGTCTCCTCCAAAAGTAAAAAAAAAAAAAAATAAGATCAAAAAAAAGC
This sequence comes from Arctocebus calabarensis, assembly GCA_963573935.1. Lineage (NCBI taxonomy): Eukaryota > Metazoa > Chordata > Mammalia > Primates > Lorisidae > Arctocebus > Arctocebus calabarensis. Next base: position 7,176 of record CAUYON010009999.1, on the reverse strand, counting down.
CCCAGATTTCACAATGACCACTTGTGTCTAAGGTCTTCCATGCGCTGTCACCTGGAGGGCCACCCCTTTGGTATGTGGTCAGACTTAGCTGCCATCTGTACAGGATTTACCGCCACCTGTATCACACAGCGCTGAAGGTCACACATTAACGTGCCAGCAACTTTTGAATGAATTTCTTATACATTTGTAAAATAGGACAAAATCTTGTCCATGTTTACAAAGGGAAAAACTTGGTTAAAAATCAAAGGTTAAAAATAAAAGCATGGCATTTAAAATCCACTTATTACAAAGGTGTCATGGTTTAGTCAAGCAGACTCCCATGATGATGCTGTGGCTCTGAGCATGCCACACACGGCTGCCATCTGTCACATTCTGGCCAAGTTTCATCACGGTGGCCCCTCCTACATCCTAGCTTTAGGCCCTTTTCCCTTAATAAACAGCATTACAAAAAGGAAAATCTAGAATTAGTTGCAAAATCTTCACAGTAATTTGTTAATAAAGTTGTAGGTGGCTGTCAAGGGCATTAGTCAATTGGACCTTGGAAAATCAATTTGATGCAGTTCTGCTCCCCAACCAGCTGCGTCGCACAGAAAGGGCAGGCGGCATGGAATGCGTGGGTTCCGTGAGGCAGTGGGATCTGAGACCAGTATTTTGCAGACTTCTCTGAGCACACGTGTCCACAGGGGGTGAAAGCATGGGTTGGCGGTCCTGCATCTACGTAAAATCCCGCCTCACAGCCCAACCAGAGGGGCACGTAGGGGCCCACAGTCCTGCACATGGGACACTCCCTCTCATTGGCCTCCGTGTCACTTCGGTGGCCCCAGTCATGGTACCCGTGCACGTGGCCGCAGCTGAGGTATGCCCAGGGCTGCTTCTCCTCCACCACCTCTTTCCTGCTGATGCTGGGGAAGGCCAAGGTGTTGAGCCCCACGGGACACTGCGGCCGAGCAGCATTGATCTCCTGCCGGAGGGCTTCTATATGCTTCTGGGTCGGAGTGTGAAAAAGGCCATCTGCCGTTCTCCAGAGGAGAGTGGCCCCACACAGGTCGATGAGGGAGCCGTCCTGCAGGACATTGGTCTCACTTTCCACCTGTAAGTTTGAGAGACACACCTTTTAAAAGCAAAATCCAGGAAATCTCTGGAGAAATGACTACAACATTCTTTCCTCTCAAAATAAATAAAAACTTATCTTTGAAGACAACACATGGAGGCAAATCCGTCCCAGTAAAAAAGACAGAACTGGGGCAGTAACCCAGCCGCCCTGAGCCTTGGTTTCCTTCCGTGACTAGACACAGGGCGTATGTGCCAGGAGCACAAACTCCTAAGCACGACAGATCCAGCTGGACATGTCTGATTAACTCCTTCAACCGGTAACAAGATTACTTACTGACATCCTGCAGACTGGAGCTGTGCAGACAGCCTACCCTGGGGAAAACTCAACTACACTTGAACGGAGCCATCTAGAATCCTTTGGGGCCTGCAGTCACTGGAGCAGTGGTCCAAACCTCCCCAGTGCACCTGTCTGCCAGCCTTTACTCCTGCGGTTCATAGCCCAGAGGCTCCACGTGAGCCTGGGCCATGCACTAGGCACTCATGAGACTGCCACCAGCTCCAGGAAGTGCCCAGCCCTGAGTAAGAAGACTCAGGAAGCCTCCTCCCCATCCTGCTGAGACCTGCTCTTCAGCAGTGTTAGAGACATGCCTGAGTCCAGGAGGGTCAGTGAGTGCTGTGTGAGGCCACAGTAACTGGGAGCATGGACTCTGTCTGGCCTTAAACCCCAGCACTGTCACTCATTAGCTGTGTGACCTTGGGCAAGTCGTTTAAGTGCCCTGTGCCTGTTTGTGTTCATGTAAAATTCAGAGGAGGTGGTCATGTCAGATAAGCTAATACCAAGTTCTCAGGACAGTGCCCCACACAGTGAACAGAACATAAACATTTGTCACCTTGATGAAGATGGTTGGAAATGTTTCCTGAAAGGATTTTCTTTGAATAGGGATTTGACGATGTCAGGAACCAACAGGCAGGACAGGATATACCGGACAGAAGCAGCAGATGCAAACAGCCAGGGCACCAGGGGACAAGGAAGAGCTCGAGGAGGCAAAGCTGTTAGCAGAACAGACTGGGTAGGAGTTGGGCTGAAGGGCAGACCCAGGCTACAGGGGAGGCTGGGCTCTTGCATCCATAGCAGAGAGGGTGTGCTAGGGTTCTCAGCAGCCAAAGTAGAACTGATTTGCCTTTCAAGAAGGTCACTTCTGGAAGTCTAGAGAATGGACTGTAGGTATGTAAGAGCAGCAGCAAGGGAGACAGCTGGGCCCTCTCTCTGGTGGTGACAGTGGGTGCCCCCCTGCACAAAGGACTGGGCATGAAGTGCAGGGTTAGATGAGGAGTGGGGCTCAGGAGCCCTTGGTTCCTGAATGGAGAAGAACATATCTGGGCGTCTACAGAGACAGAAGCTTCCCACAGTGAGAGAAATACAGGAGAAATGGCAGGCTGGGGATGAGTCGGGGAAGCCAGCGCTGGGTACCTCCAGCAGCCATGCACGTGAGGTCTGTGAGTGCCCTGGAAGACGGGGCCAGGACAGATGCGCACCTTGGGGAGCCACAGGACTGGGGGGCTGTACAGAGCCAGAAATGTCAATATTTGTTTTAAAGGACTTTGCAGGTTCTCCACTGCCCTCAAGATAAAGTCTCCACTTCTATATGTCTGCAAGGCTGTGCCCAAACAGCCACTCCACTTCTCCCACTGTGGCTCTTCCTTTCTCACTGCAAACTAGGACTGCTCCACGCTGAGCTGCAGGGAGTGGAGTCCATGAGGGCACTGACAGGGACCACCTGTAGCAGGTGTGTGGGTGGCCTCTGCCTGGAACATGCCACCCCAGCATCTCCAGCTCCAGTCCTAGCCTAGCATCATTCAGGGTGTCACTTTGCCCTGGAAATTTTCCCTAAATGGAGAACCAGCCCTTTCCTAACAAAAGTACCAAATACTAGTAATTAGAAAAACTGAGTCTCCCAAAAATGATAAATCTGAATACTGCACAGGACGAACACTGTGACCCGTTCGAAACAGTCTTCTGTTAAGTCTGCTGAAGACCCCTTTCCATACCAGCTCATACTGAGTAGTGCCCATGTCCCCTCCCCTCTGACTGGGTGTTCTGAGGTCCACCCCTCCCTGACTGACCACAGGCAACCCTCAGAGGAGGTCTCATCTCAGGATGTAACTGTCTACAGGTAAAAGAATAAGAGTAACTCCATCTTGTAAGAAGCTGCCATCTTAGAATACCTTTGTTCCCGAGAATAGCCCTCCATCTCAGAGCTCCTTTGTTCTCATTCCTCGCCTACCAGGGCTAAGCAAGGCATCACCCCATCAGGTGACTCAAGCCAAGATTAACCATTCGAGGTAGGCCTAACCAATAAGCGCCAAGGAGCATTTGAAATAGCCAACATACTTCCCATACTCCGGAAGTCCCTCACTGCCCGTCACCACAATAAAACCCAAGCAACTCAGAGACCGAGGCCCTCAGAACACTCCCGCTGCGTCAGGTATTCTGTGGGCCCTGGCTCAAGCTTGAATAAAGGCTCTTATGCTTTTGCATCGAGTACGACTCCCTAGTGGTCTTTGGGGATTACGTAATCTGGGCACAACATTTAGGGGCTCAACCGGGATCCCCAAGACCCCTGAGAACCCCGACTCAAAGAGCCAGTAAGTGTCTATCTGTTGTGTAAGTCGGGTGTGTGTCTATCTGTTTTGATGTAAGCTGGATGTATTTTTGTTTTCTTAATCTGGAGAGCTGGCAGGAGGTCAAGGCGGCTGCACTGGAGGCCAGCTAGCTGGGGGTAACGGAAGATGTTCCAGCCCCTCTGGTAAGGTAAGACGTTTGGACCCTTCAGGATTGGGATGAGGAATCCCCAAGAGGAGTGGGCTCAACCCATCTAGTATTCTTAAGTGGACGTAGCAGGTCGTTCCCGCAGCCTGGCGTAAGGCTGTTGTCCCACTTTCAGTTTTCCTCCAGATGCAGAATCCCAGAGGACTGTTTCTTTGAGTGAATTGTAAGTTGTGTGTCATTGTTGTGTTAATTTGGCTAGCCTTAATGAGTTTGACGACTTTGACGAATAACATGGGGCAGATTCAGGCAACTCCACTAACTCTCTTTTTAGATCACTTTCAGGATTTCAACGGACTGGCCCCAAACCTAGGCCTCGTAGTTAAGAAAAATAAGCTAACTCTTTTTTTTTTTTTTAAACAAGTGAATAGTTCATTAAGAATTAAACAAACGTATGATGTGATACAGTTAAGCAAGACACTCAAGATAGGTATAATAGTACTACTCACACAAAAACTTAAATTTCACCTCAAAAAAAATCATAAGACAATAAAGAAAGAAATTTCACTGTTATAAAAGTAGATATTTCATGCAAAGTATTAACTCTGCTCCCCCAAAGACCAACCTCACAACAAACAAAAAACTATCTGGGAATAATGCTGTGCTAACATATTAACCACAGTATAATCATTCATAGAAAAACAGCAATTAAGCAATGAATTAAATTAAATAACAAAGTTCAAACTATCATAAACTCATAGACCACAATGATTTTACAAAACAAGCAATTCCAGAAATCTTATAAACAATAAAAAAAGAAATATTTCAATATCATTCTACTTGATCTGATACACCTGATATTGAAATTGGAGAAAATATATGGTTATAAAGGGAAATTACAAACATGTTTCACTTATAGATGAGGATGCAATATCCTAAACAACATATTAACAAGTTGAATAACAAAATTAATATTTAAGTAATGTACTTTGGTCAAAATCGAATCCAATTTATATGAAAGTTAATCAATATTTTCTTTTCTTTCCTTTTTGGTTTTCTTTCCCTTGCCCCCTCCCTCCTTGTCTGTCTACTGTCTCCTTTCCCCATGCCCCATTGTGTCATTGATTGTCATTAATTGTCCTCAAATCAAAGTTGAATACATAGGATTCATGCTTCTCCATTCCTGTGATGTTTCACTAAGAATAATATGCTCCACCTCCATCCAAGGTACTATAAACACTGCAAAGTCTCCATTATTTTTGATTGCTGAGTAATAATCCATTTTATACATATACATAGCTTACCAATCTACTCCTGGGTTGAAGGATATTTAGGCTGTTTCCACACTTTAGCAATTGTAAATTGGGAAGTGATAAATAGCCTTTTACAAATGTCCTTATAATAAAAGTTTTTTTTTTTTCTTCTGGATAGATGCCCAGCAATGGGATTGCAAGATCAAATAGGAGGTCTAGGTTGAGTTCTTTGAGCTTTCTCCATACTTCCTTCCAAAAAGATTGTATTAGTTTGCATTCCCACCAACAGTGTAAAAGTGTTCCTTTGTCCCCAGCATCTGCAATCATGGGATTTTGTGGTATAGGCTATTCTCACTGGAGTTAGATGGGATCTCAGGGTGGTTTTAATTTGCATTTTTCCAATAATTAAGGATGGTGAGCATTTTTTCAAGTGTTCACTGGCCAGTTGCCTGTCATCTTTAGAGAAGAATCTATTCATTGATGTATGGGATTGTTGGTTTTTTTCTTGTAGACATATAGATCCTGGATATTAAACTTTTGTCAGATTCAAGATGTGCAGATATCCTTTCCCATTCAGTAAGTTGTCAATTTGCTTTGGTTGTTGTCTCCTTGGCTGTACAGAAGTTTTTCAGTTTAATTAAGTCCCATTTGTTTATTGCTGCAGTTGTTGCTATTGCCATGGCAGTCTTCCTCATAAAGTCTTTCCCCAGGCCAATAGCTTCCAGTGTTTTTCCAAGTCTTTCTTTGAGGATTTTTATCATCTCATGCCTTAAATATAAATCCTTTATCCATCTCAAATCAATCTTTGTGAGGCAAGAAAGGTGCACATCCAGTTTCAGTCTTTTACATACAGATATCCATTTCTCCCGGCACCATTTATTGAATAGGGAGTCTTTCCCCCAGTGAACACTGTTGTTTGGTTTATCAAACATTAGAAGCTGTAAGTTGTTGGTTTCATTTCCAGGTTTTCTATATGATTCCAAGTATCTATGTCTCTATTTTTGTGCCAGTGCCATGCTGTCTTGACACTATGGCCTTGTAATACAGCCTAATATCTGGTATGTGATAACCCCGGCTTTGTTTTTATTATTAAGAACTGCATTAGCCATATGGGGCTTTTTCTAGTTCCATACAAAGTGCAGAGTCATTTCTTCCAGGTCTTGTAAGTAGGATGTGGGTATTTTAATAGGGATGGCATTGAATCCATGAATTGCAATCTTATTTTCAGATACACGTGGATCTGAAGTTGCAATCTTACTTTCAGATACATGTGGCGTTAAAGCAACTGAAGTTGCAGGAGTTGCAATCTTATTTTCAGATACATGTGGATTTAAAGCAACTAAAGTCAAAAAAGACAAAGATAGTCACTTTATATTGGTCAAGGGAAAAATACAAAAAGAAGATATTTCAATTCTAAATATTTATGCACCCAATTTAAATGCTCCAAGATTCTTGAAACAGACCTTACTCAGTCTGAGCAAAATGATATCCTATAATACCATAATAGCAGGGGACTTTAACACTCCTCTTACAGAGCTGATACAGATCCTCTAAAGAGAAATCAAACAAAGATATAAGGGACTTAAATGAGACCCTAGAACAACTGTGCTTGATAGATGCATATAGAACTCTCCATCCCACAGATAAAGAATATACATTCTTCTCATTGGCCCATGGAACATTCTCCAAGATTGATCATATCCTAGGACACAAAACAAACCTCAATAGAATCAAAAGTATTGAAATTTTACCTTGTATTTTCTCAGACCACAAGGCACTAAAGGTGCAACTCAACTCCAACAAAAACATTCAACCCCAAACAAAGGCATGGAAACTAAACAACCTTCTGTTGAATGACAGTTGGGTGCAGGAAGAAATAATACAGGAAATCATTAACTTCCTTGAGCACAACAACAATGAAGACACAAGCTACCAAAACTTGTGGGATACTGCAAAAGCAGTTCTAAGAGGAAAATTTATTGCTTTAGATGCCTGCAATCGAAAAACAGAAAGAGAGCGCATCAATAAACTCACAAGCCATCTTATGGAATTGGAAAAAGAAGAACAATCTAAGCCTAAACCCAGCAGAAGAAAAGAAATATC
>CAUYON010009996.1:0-19042 GCA_963573935.1 Arctocebus calabarensis | reverse complement strand
GGCCAAGGAACCCATACACCTATATATTCCCTGAGACTAAAGGCCTAAAGGAGGAGATGGGGAAAGACTGGGAGAGAAACGGAGAGAGCTTCTCTCTCCCCACTAGAATTCTCTCCCTCTACCAGGAGCCTTAATGTTTTCCATATTCTTTTCTGTGAATAAATTCTGTCATACAAAAAAAAAAAAAATACACTACTGGGACCTGATCAAACTAAAAAGTTTCTGTACAGCCAAGAACACAGTAAGTAAGATAAGCAGACAGCTCTCAGAATGGGAGAAGATATTTGCAGGTTATGCCTCTGACAAAGGTTTGATGGCCAGAATACACAGAGAACTCAAACGTATTAGCAAGAAAAGAACAAGTGATCCCATCTCAGGGTGGGCAAGAGACTTGAAGAGAAACTTTTCTGAAGAAGACAGGCACACAGCCTACAGACACAAGAAAAAACGCTCATCATCCTTAATCATCAGAGAAATGCAAATCAAAACTACTTTGAGATATCATCTAATTCCAGTAAGATTAGCCCACATCACAAAATGCTAAAACCAGAGATGTTGGCATTTATATAGAGAAAAGGGAACACTTCTACATTGCTGGTGGGAATGCAAACTAATATGTTCCTTTTGGAAAGATGTTTGGAGAATACTTAGAGATCTAAAAATAGACTTGCTATTCGATCCTATAATTCCTCTACTAGGTATATATCCAGAAGACCAAAAATCACATTATAACAAAGATATTTATACCAGAATATTTATTGCAGCCCAATTCATAATTGCTAAGTCATGAAAGAAGCCCAAGTGCCCATCAACCCATGAATGGATTAATAACTTGTGAGGTATGTACACCATGGAATATTATGCAGCCTTAAAGAAAGATGGAGACTTTACCTCTTTCATGTTTACATGGATGGAGCTGGAACATATTCTTCTAAGCAAAGTATGTCAAGAGTGGAAGAAATAGTATCCAATGTACTCAGCCCTACTATGAAACTAATTTATAGCTTTCATATAAAGGCTATAAACCAATTATAGCACAAGAATATGGGGAAAGGGGAGGAGGAGGGAGGATGGCTGGAGGGAGGGTAGTTGGTGGGACCATACCTACAGTGCATCTTAGAAGGGTACAGGTGAAACTTAGTAAATGCAGAATATAAAGGTCTTAACACAATAACTAAGAAAATGCCATGAAGGCTATATTAAACAGTTTGATGAAAATATTTCAGAGTGTATATGAAACCAGCACATTGTACCCCATGATTGCATTAATATACACAGCTATGTTTTAACAAAATAAAAAAAAAATTTTAAAGAAAATAGGCATAGAAGGGACATTACTTAAACTAATAGAAGCCATCTACAGCAAACACACAGCCAATATCATATTGAATGGTGTAAAATTGAAAATATTTCCACTCAGATCCGGAACGAGGCAAGGATGCCCACTGTCTCCACTGCTATTCAACATAGTAATGGAAGTCTTAACCATCACAATCAGGGAAGAGAAGGAGATCAAGATTATCCACATAGGGTCAGAGGAGATCAAACTCTCACTCTTCGCTGATGATATGATCCTGTACTCTGTGTAAATCCCAGGGACTCAACTTCAAAATTTTTAGAAGTGATTAAGGAATACAGCAGCATCTCAGGATACAAAATCAATACTTACAAGTCAGTAGCTTTTATATATGCCAACAATAGTCAAGTTGAAAAAACAATTAAGGACTCTATTTCTTTTACAATAGTGCCAAAGAAGATGAAATATCTGGGGATTTACCTAACAAAGGACGTGAAAGATCTCTATAAGAAGAACTATGAAACTCTGAGAAGAGAAATAGCTGAAGATATTAACAGATGGAAAAACATACCACGCTCAAGGCTGGGAAGAATCAACATTGTTAAAATGTCCATACTACCCAAAGTAATTTACAGATTTAATGCACCTATTAAAGCACCATTTTCATACTTTAAAGAACTTGAAAAAATAGTACTTCATTTTATATAGAATCAGAAAAAAACTCAAATAGAAAATACATTACTCAGAAATAAGAACAAATCAGGAGGTATCACATTACCAGACCCAAATCAGGAGGTATCACATTATACTTCGTTTATGGTATACCCTGAAGTCTGGTATTCTGGTATACCAGACTTCAGGGTATACCATAAATCTATAGTGATCTATAGTGGTACTGGCACAAGAACAGAGCAGTAGATTTATGAAACAGAATAGAAAACCAAGAGATGAACCCAGCTACTTATCACCATTTGTTCTTCGACAAGCCTATCACAAATTTTCAGTAGCAGAACGACTCCCTATTTAACAAATGGTGCTGGTTGAACTGGATAGCAACCTGTAGAAGACTGAAACTGGACCCCCACCTTTCACCATTAACAAAAATTGATTCTCTCTGGATAAAAGATTTAAACTTAAGGGCGGCACCTGTGGCTCTCGAGTAGGGCGCTGGTCCCATATACCGAAGGTGGCAAGTTCAAACCCAGCCTCAGCCGAACTGCAAAACAGAAAAATAGCTGGGCGTTGTGGCTGGCGCCTGTAGTCCCAGCTACTCAGGAGGCTGAGGCAAGAGAATCACCTAAGCCCAGGAGTTGGAGGTCGCTGTGAGTTGTGTAACACCACGACACTCTACCAAGGGTGATAAAGTGAGACTCTGTCTCTACATAAAAAAAAAAGAAGAAGAAGAAGAAGATAGAAAGAAATATTTAAACTTAAGACCTGAAACTATAAAAGTACTAGAAGAGAGTGCAGGGGAAACACTTGAAAAAATCAGCCTGGGGGCGGCTCCTGTGGCTCAGCGAGCAGGGCGCCGGCCCCATATACCGAAGGTGGCGGGTTCAAGCCCGGCCTCGGCCGAACTGCAAAAACAAAAAAATAGCCAGGCACTGTGGCGGGTGCCCGTAGTCCCAGCTACTAGGGAGGCTGAGGCAAGAGAATCGCTTAAGCCCAAGAGCTGGAGGTTGCTGTGAGCAGTCTGACGCCACGGCACTCTACCTAGGGCGATAAAGTGAGACTCTGTCTCTACAAAAAAAAATTAAAAAAAATAAAAAATAAAAAATAAACTATAGTCCGGCCCTCCAGTGGTCTGAGGGACAGTGAATTGGCTCCCTGTTAAAAAAATTTGAGGACACCTGTTCTAGAGTGTTCCCTGGATGAAGACCAGGAGAATTCTAGTTCTAGGTGCTGAGTCTCTCTCTGACCTGTCTTCGTGGTAATTGCATGTCAGGTGATTATTACAAAAATATTTAATTATTTGCAAAATAAAGAACATACAAGGTCCTTTTCATTAGGGTGCTACCATTTGAGAAGGTACAATGATAAATAACAGGAATTCTTTTTAAGGAAAATTCAGGTTGTTTATGAACCCTGTAGGAACAATAAAGAGATTTTTAGGATTGCTGGCGGGGAGGGGATTGCTAAGGCTGCAACGTTTGGTCACGAGAGATCTTTCTAAGGTCATGACATGAGAGTTGTGAAAGAAGAAAGGAAGCCCTGCTAAAAGCACAAGGAGCTGTGTTCTCTGCAGAGGAAATGGCAAATGCCCAACATCTATGTGAGCTTAGTGTACTGGGAAAACAGAGAGGGGCCAGTGAGAGCCCAGGGAATGAGGCAGAGAGGGTAGAGGTGAGGTTGAAGAGAAAGGAAGACCAGGCCACAGCGAAGGATTTGCATTTTATTTAAAAGCAATGATAAGACTTTGCAACTTTTTAAGTAGCAAGGTGGGTATTTAATATATTTTCCAAGTGGAGTTGCATTTTTGTTTGTTTGTTTTTGAGACAGAATCTTACTCTGTTGCCCTGGCTAGAGTGCGTGGTGTCATAGCTCACAGCAATCTCAGTCTCTTGGGCTCAAGCAATCCTCTTGCCTCAGCCTCCCGAAGAGCTGGGACTACAGGCTCACACCACAATCCCTGGCTAGTTTTTCTAGTTTTAGAGATGGCGTATTTCTCTTGCTCAGGCTGGTCCTGAACTCCTGAGCTCAAGCAGTTCACCCACCTCAGCCTCCCAGGGTGTTAGGATAACAGGTATGAGCCACTGTGTCTGGACTAAATGAGATTGCTTTTGAAAGTGAAAGGGATAGTCTTAACCATCAGACCTGGACAACAGGCACATACTGGATATTTCAAGTGATGAGGGAAATACATTTTTTCTGGTTTTGAGCAGTGCGGTGACATGCCTTTGTTTCTAAAAGATTGCTCGAGTTCCTGTGCGAAGAATGTGTAGAAGAGTAAGGATGCAATGAAGTGTGTGTGCCAACCAAGGCCATCCATGTGGAAGAAGCAGCCAGATCGTGTCCAACAAACCCACTGTCTGTAGGCATGGGGATCCGGCAGTGAACAGGATCTACCCTGTTGTACCCTTTTAAACCTAATCCATTAAACCATTTCATGAGCAACCGATGCTTGCCAGGCACCAGCTATGGAGAGTGCAAGGCTGAGTAAAGAGGGCACAGTGCCTACCTACAAGGAGGCCACACCCACTGAGGGAGGTGAGGGCTCAAACCTGCAGGGAGCTCAAAGATCTCTCAGTGCTGCAAACAAGACAGAAGGGACCAGAAGGCCAACCCCATTGCATTTGGTATTAGAGAATTTTTGACCATACTTGAAAGAGAAATTGAAATAGCATTGTTAGGAGGAAAATTAAAAGGCAGGAACAAAAGGCAAAACAACGAAGGCGAGGAAGTGTATGCAGTTACTTCAAGAGATTTGGAAGGGACAGAGAAAAAGAGAGAGAGAGAGAGAAATGGTCTGGTAGTTTGGGGAACGGGAGAGACAAAAGTTTTGTTTCTTGTACCATTTCTTTTGTTTGGTTTGCTAGAATGTGGAAAATCTGAGCTTATTGGTCAGGAATCAGGAATTTAAAATGCCAGATTGTCAACTAGAGTTACACGCAACAGTTCACAGTCCTCTGCTGCGTCTGAAGTTGGTGTGGAGAGGCCATGATGACTTTCTTTCGAATTAATATCAGAATGTCGTGGCCATATCCCGAATAACCTAGTTTCCCTCAGCGACTCACTCATTCACTTGTGGTAATCTCTCTAGATTGCCAGTCTGTACATGCTTTACAGTAGCAAGTTGCTTATTGCCCGCTGGGTAAAGTAATACTTCCTTTTAATTGTTCTAAATTCACCACTTGTCAGTGGCAAGGCAAAAGGTGCCTTTTTGCTTTGCATCTCTAAAATTTCCAAGTTTCTTGTGCTCCCTGCCCATCCCTGGGACTGTGGCTGCATCTCAGCCCCTTACAGGCATCTAGAGGGTCCCCTAACCATGGGCACCACATACTCACTCATCTATGAATTCTCTGTACAGGCGCTCGAGCAATCCTTTCAAAACCGAAGTCATATCCTGGTACTGCTCTTCTCAAAACTAGAAAAATCGTATGTCCCAGATCACAGGAAACACTCTGCATATACTTGTTGTCTGGGTCTGGTTGCTAAGAATGCCCTTCTCACTTTCAAAAGCAACTGCATTTGGAAGACGTGTTAAATATCCACCCTACTTAAAAATCTGCAAAGCTTTCCCATTGTTCTTAAAGAATGGTGAAGAAAGAAGAAACTCTTGGACCAGTAGACAGTCCAAGCACATTAGTCCCCTCTAGGCCGCAGTACTGTGTTGGGGCATCGGGGCCTATAGCAGTGGACAAAGTGAGAATCCTGCCTCTGGGATGTCTGCCCCTCACCTGTTGACTCCTTAGCAGCTTAGGATGCTGAATGTTCCATATCTCATGGTTGCTGCAAAATTCCCATCTCTGAGAGTGTAGCAAGGTTCTTGAAAACATCATATTTGATAAGCTTTTCTTAGGTCTCAAGAAAATCATATATCACATCATTTTATAATTAAAGGAGGCATTAGAGATCATCTCTTTCAACAGTTTTCAACTTTTTCAACATAATACTAACTTCTTAACCCCTATGACACCATTTTCAAGAATGTCTCCCCAAATTTATATTCAGCAACAACTCATTTTCTCCTTCAGATAAAGGCTTATATATGTCTGCCATTCAAAGCTACTGACCAGCATTTATTCATAAACTGAACAAATATTTATTGAGTTCTTCTGTCCCCAGTGCTGTGATAGATGTTAGAAAATGAATGATGAAAAAATAGATTCCTGGGCGGCTCCTGTGGCTCAGCGAGTAGGGCGCCGGCCCCATATACCGAAGGTGGCGGGTTCAAGCCTGGCCTCGGCCAAACTGCAAAAAAACAAAACAAAAAAAAAAAACAAGAAAAAATAGATTCCTTTCTCTTATAAATCTTAGGATCTAGCTTAGGATATATCCAGTATTTCCTGCTAAGTGTGTGTGATACTGGTTAAAGAAATGATACAATTAAAGAAATGTGTTATTTAGATTCAACTTTCCTTTGCAGATAAATGTGTTTTTTTTTATGTGTATGTTTAAAAATGTTTAAATGTGTATGATCACTTTTGGAGGCTCTTGTGCACTGGGGAAATGTTCAGGTGTGAAGCCTTTCACCCAACCTCTAGCCACCGTATAGACGAGGATGTTAAGGGGCACCCAGAAGTCTTTGTGTATAATATTGAAATATATAAGAAGTAGTAGAAGCTATTTAGCCTCATTTAATTCAACATTTTCCAAATATAATTTAACCACTATTTTTTCGTTTTGCAAAGCAACTGTCAACCTCTCCTGGGACCCAGGCCTTCCATGGACCAGGCTTAGGGCCTTGCTAGCCCAGATGATGAAGTTCTAACTCCTCGCTCGTCATTTAAATCTCTTACCCTCTCTTTTTCCATCTTTATCTTTCATGATTCCATCTATTCCTCCTCTTCTAAAATTAAACTGCTGAGTTATTTTACTCTCTGCTCAGAATATGCCTTTCTTCCCACTTGCATGCCTGTCCTCACATGGTACCCTGGGCTGCCGCAGCCGGGCCTTCCTTCAGGCCCTCCTCAGTCCTGCCCACATGTCCAGCCTCACGTCCAGCTAGAGATAATCATTTCTCCTCTTCTCTCTCCCCAAGTCCTCCCCAAGTCTGTGCCCTCCCTTCGGCAGGGAAAAAGCATTGCTCCTTGTTGTTAGACATCTCTGTGTTCACATGTCCTTTCCTGAGGACAGGGACATTGTCTTGTTCTTTATAACTCCCATAGGGCAGCAGTCAGTGAAAACAGTGAAATTTGAAAACGAGTCAGGATTTTTCCCTTCCTGCTCACCCTCGGTAAATGACATCTCAAATTTGTACGTCTTTTCTCTTCCTGTTGCTGAAGCCTTAATCCAAGCCTGTATTTCTTGTCTAGCCCGTGTTATCGTCTCCTAACTGGTCTCCTTATCTCCTGACTCACCCACCTCCAATCATCCTCCCCCTCCTTATAGATGACCTTTCTGAAATAGAAATCTGATCAAGTTATTCCAAAGGCATGGCAGCCTGCAGGGGAGAGCCCCACTCCTTCAGGTAGCGTAAAAGACCTTTCATCATCTGGTTCCTGACACCCCCCTCCTCCTCCTCTCTCTCCCCCACACCTCCATTTCTCCTCCCCACCCCACCCACATCCATACATTGAACACATTGCTTTGCAGTTAATGAATTATTTATCTGTTTCCCCAGTTGGGCTACAAGCCGACAGGGATGCTATTTAGATCATCATTGAGTCTTCATCTACAAAAGTACCTGTCCTATATGTCTAAGGAGCTCAGTTTGATTTGTTTTTGAACAAATCAAAAAATGTGTTGAATGAATAACACTTGTTATCGCACAGTTCATAGAAGCCAGGTTTCCTGCACACTGGTGAGTTAAATGAATATAAAACAGGCCCCCATGTCATGGAGGAAGAGCCCAGCAAGGCAGGCACCGGTAGTCCTCAGCTGACGGGCACCTAAGCTCACCGACTTCGCTTGAGTGGGCTCTATAGGAACGTGAACCACGACAGCTGGAGCCCCTCTTGCTTGGATCCTCCCTTCTGGAACAGAGACTGAGAGAGCAAACAGCTAGCAAATAATCTGTGAGGGTTGATCTTTCTTTGCAAATCTCCAAATTGCATGAAATTGGCAAGAATCCAGACAACTCCATTCCTCTGTCTACCAAAGTTCCTGCAGTGCTGCTTTAATGTGGGGATTCCATGAGGGCTTTAATGTGGGAGGTGACAGGACAGTTGAGACATCTTCCTTCCTCTAACCCAATCAAGTCCCCACCCAGAAAACTAGGGTGGGCAGGAGTTTGCCATACTTCAGCTCCTAGGAAATCATTTCTATTCCTCAAAGTCTATTTTCCCCTTCAACATCCATCCATCCATCCATCCTCCATCCATCCATCCATCCATCCATCCATCCCTCCATCCATCCCTTATCCATCCATCCATCCATTCATCCATTATCCATCCATCCCTCCATTCATCCATTATCCATCCATCCATCCATCACCCATCCATCCATCACCCATCCACCCATCCATCCATCCATCTGACACACACCTTAGTAGCCTCCTTGGTGTCAGGTATAAGTTTTAGAGACTATAAAGCTATATTTACAGAGTTCACAATTTAGTTAATATTTTGTGTTATCTCTCATAGTACTCTAAAACTCTATAGTCTTGAGCAGCAGAAAAAATAAAATTTTGAAAATTGAGTTTTCCTGAAAGCCCTTCTTGCTTTAAGGCTAAATAGAGGTCTGAAAATCTGGTGTTAATGGAAAAAGTCCTTGGTGTGGACAGCTTCCCCCACATGTGCCACGGAGGTAAGAATGCCTCTTGTCCCTTTCAGACTGACCTTTATCTCCCCTGTTTCCAATTGTATTTTGCAAGTCTAACAATATTGGGTAAGAGGCTGTCAGTCTGATACTCTCCTGTCTTTCTGAAGAATATACCTAAATGAGATATTGGCTCCATCACTCACCAGTTCTTTGACTTGGGCACAGTAGAACACCTCCTTTTCCCTTGGTTTCCCCATCTAAAAATAGTGATATGACCCATCACCTCCCACATCCCATTGTGACTGCTAGCTGAAATTGAGGTATATAAAGGGCTTTGCAAGTGCCTACTTTAACTATAAGAGCTCAAAAAACAGTTTTGAAGAGGATTGTGATGTTGATTATGATAGTAAAAATAGACTCTGAGATATTTTGTGTTTCCACTTTAGAAGTTTCCTTTTTTTTTTCTTTCCCTCCTTCTGAAACTATTAAAGGTTGTTCTCATTAGTAGGGGCAGATTTTACTCCCCACTTCTTACTTCTTCCCCTTCCCTCTTCCTTTTTATGTTCCTGGGTAGGAAGAAACATGAGTAATTTTAATATCTATTAGAATGTTCTGAGTGCTAAGAGCTTAGTCACTGCAGGAGGACGAGACATCTATATTGGGCCACAGCACATATCTATAGCCTCCATCAATGTCACAAAGAGATGTCAGAAGCGGGTGTGAGATTCGAGATTGAGAGGAGGACAAGAGCCACCTGGAAAGCTTTTGTTGAGAGGTGTGTGCTAGGGGTTTTCAAGACCACCAAACATTTGGAGATTCTCTGGAAGTATCCACAGGACTCATGTACAGTTCATGGTTAGGGCTAAGGTTTATTATAGTGGTGTAGTAAAATCATGCCTCCAGATTGGGAAGGATAAAGACACAGGCAGAATCTGAGAATTAACAGTCCAGCTTTCTTTTTCTGTCTGGCAGCCAGGAGGAGGGCCGTGCAGAGCTCACTCTTCCCTCAGCAGTCAACACACAGCAACACAAATGTGATGGTTCTGCCCAGGGAGACCCACTAGAGACTCAGCACCCCAGGTCTTAACTTTCTTTTTGACATTGAGGCATGCTGGTCACATCAGCATATGGTAGGCAGAGGGGTCTACCATGTACCAAAATTCCAGATTCACAGATGGAAAATAGGCATTCGGCACAATTTCACAGTGTGTACACAAACATTCTAGCACAAGGAAGCACCCTTATTAAAGAACAGTGTCTAGCCCTGTCCCCCAGCAAAGTCCAAGTTCCCTGAAGCCAGCTAAGGGCCAAGCCTGCAGGCAGGACATTCTAAGGGTGGCAGATCCCAGGGGAAATGCTTTGACCACCTCCTGGGCTCTTACCAGCTCTTCCTAGGTGGCAGGATGATGGAGCTATGTCCTGTTTCTGATTTTTAGATCCTTCATGGACACACATGTATCTCGCAGTATCCCACAGGCTACCCACTTGTGGGAAAGGCCTGACACCAGAGGCCATGATTCGGCCAATGGTTCTGTGATATGCTACTACCTAGAACTGGGCCCAATTGGCCCTGGGCCTCTTTTTGGAAATTTCAGATTAATATGAGGGTGCAGACCATTAGGTTATATTGTTTGTGTTTGTTAGCTAGAGTCCAAGTTATAGCTGTGCCCCTCCCCCAGGAGATGTGCCATATACTCTCATATTGTGTCTGTCAGGTGAGAGAACACCCCCCTCCCTCTCCCTCCTCCCTTATCCCCCCTCACTTGAGTTTTCTTGTGTTTTTCTCTTGTGTGGATGGGTATTTGTCTATCTACTGATTTCATTTTGGTATTGAGTACTTTGGGTCCTTGTTTTCCATTCTTGTGATATTTGACTAAGTAGAAACTTCATCCAGCTTAGTACAAAAGATGTAAAGTCCCCTTCTGTTCATGGCTGAATGGTATTCCATGGTATAGATGGAGCGCAGTTTATTAATCCATTCAGTCATGGTTGGTGGCTATTAATGTTGCTTCCACATCTCAGCGATTGTGAAATGAGCTGCAGTAAATGTTCGAGTGCAAACGTCCTTATGATAAAATGATTATTTTTCTTCTGGGTAGATGCCTAACAATAGCATTTCAGGATCAAATGGGAGGATCAAACTTTTACTTCTTTGAGGATTTTCCGTATTTCCTTCCAAAGAGGCTATATTAATTTGCAATTCCACCAACAGTGCTTAAATGTTCCTTTTTCTCCAAACCCTCTCTAGCATCTGCAATTTCAGGACTTTGTGATGTGGGCTGTTCTCACGGGGTAGGGGACATCTCAGGGCGGTTTTGATTTGCATTTCTCTGATGATGAGGGACAATGAGCATTTTTTTCTTCAGTTCGTTGACCCAGGGAAGCTGAGTACTGCCCCGTGCTTTTGGACCCTGTCTCTTTCCTGAGGATGTGATCTTGGTACTGCAGGATTTCCTCGGCCTGGCCCTACCCCTGGCTTTCTGGCTTTCCCACAGATGCCCTGTTAGTGAGAACAGGGCTTGAAGGGAACAATGGAGTCAGAATGAAGAGCCATGTCAGTGCCAAAAGAAGACATCATTTTCTATTCCTTGTGAGCTGTTATGTGGAGCTGGGAAGGGCCTGTACATCAACACCAAGACATTAATAAAGGGGAGGTTGTAGGTTCCATTCCCAAGTGCTAAAAAGACTTCAGACCAATGTGACCTGCAGTGTAATTGCACATTTTCAAACAGCCTTCCTAAATTAAAATGTAATCCCCTCCGCAGTGAGGGGCTCCAGCTGCCCTGCCCCCTCCCTGGCATTTCATCCTTCTCCTCTCTTCCCATCTCTCTCTTTTAAATCTCTTTCTTTCTGTCTCTCTGTCTGTTCATCCTTCTCTGCCCCTATGTCCTCTGTCCTCTGTCTATATTTTTCTTTCTTGATAAAAATTAAGGAAAAAAAAACTTGATAGGTTTTCCGATAACCTTCTAGAAAGTCTCACTGGGTTACATTTTGCTTTAATAGCATTTAAGCCAATCTGCTTGATGTTGCTGTAAAGGTCAATTAAATTCACCCTAAAAATTTCACTCCTGGCTCATTATACAATTGGAAAATGAATTAGAAGCACATGCTGCCCCTGAGGTTTCTGATATTTCACTAATGAATATGTCTTAAAATGCAAAAAAAAAAAAAGGAAAGAAAGAAAAGGCATTGTAGGCCACACAGCTGTTTGCAATGTAGCTGGTAGCCTGGTGCAGGTGGACGCCACAGGTAGGAGGGTTAAGAGTGGTGGCTACTAGTTAGTCCTGACTCCTTGACACATTAGCAGGTGTTTGTACTTCCTGAGCGTCCCAGGAGCTGGTCAGATCTTCACCATACCCCTCTGCAAGTTAAGAATCTATTCTTCTTTTTTTAATTTCAAAATATTAAGGAGGTACAAATGTTTTAAGTTACATGTATCACTTTTGTAATGCTTACATTCCAGCTAACAGTGTGTCTGTCCACGATCCAAGTGCCTAACAATTCATGAGATATCAATAAAATGTAATGTATATATACAGTGGGGTACTGTCAGCCACAAAAAGATGAATTGATGCCTTTTGCAAGAAGCCCTGTAGACCTGGAGGCCATTCTCCTAAAGGAAGTATCTCAAGAATGGAAAAGCCAACAACACATGTACTCACTATTAAATTGCAGAGCCCATTCTTAAATGTCAAGGGAAGAGTCACGGTCGCCTCACTCTGCCCTTGGCGTGGGCTTAAGGACCACAGGTTCAGTTTGATGTCAGTCTGTACAGGATGTGATTTTCAAGGTAAATGAACAAGGAACTTTGGGAGAGGGGGGTGCAAAGTCAGGTCAATCCGGGATTCTTGGATTATGGGATCATCGCAGCAGCCCAGCAGAGAACAGCTCTGCAGAGGAGGAAACCTGCATTTCTGGGTCACTCTGGGGACACAACTAGGGCCAAGTGTATAGAAAAAACAAAGCCAAATATGAGGCCAACTTAATGAGCTAATTTTTAATTGACCTTCTGTCTCTACCCTCCAACAAAAATGTAATAAAGCCACCCAACAAGATAGTAAGTTCTTTGTCCCTGGGGAAGTCTTCAGCAGAGCAGAGCAAGTCTATGGCAGCTGTCCCTGCATGGAGCCTGTTTCAGGTAGAACACCCATTTATTCACCCCTTTATTTGTTCATTCTGCATATTAATTGCTGTGTGATAGCCAGTACTGGTCTTAAGAAAATTGCTGTGTCATAGCCAGTACTGGTCTTAAGAATGAATACAAGCCCACAGTAAATGAACACACAGCCTTGTTATTATGTAGGAAATGAGTTTGCGTCTGGCCTTTTTTTTTTTTTTTTTTTTTTAATGAGGGCAAGTTTATTTTTTAAAAGAAGATTTCACAGTCAGGGCATGGGTGCTCCTGCCTGTAAATCTAGTACTCTGAGAGATCGAGGTGAAAGGGTTGCTTGAATTCAGGAGTTTGATACCAGCCTGGGCCAGAGTGAGACTCCATTGTACTAAAAACAGGTTAGCCAATCATAGTGGCAGGCACCTATAGTCCCAGCTACTCAGGAGCCTGAGGGAAGAGGATCCCTTGGGCCTAGGAGTTTGAGGTTGCTGAGATGTAGGCTGACACCACACCACTCTAGCCTGGGCAACAGAGTGAGACTGCCTCAAAAAAAAAAAAAAAGTTTGCATGTCCTACAGGTCAGACAGATTAATCCACAAATTCATCCTAGAAAGCCTGTTCCACACTTCCTTGCTGAATATGCTATGGTCAGTTTGAGGTCCTCCCTTTGGGAAGCTGTGTACCCCTGTAGCACCTAGTCCATTCTGCAGAGCACTTTTGGAACTCTGAATGGCCGTCAGAGCTGTCCTCATATGAGGTCTGACAATTTAGTTGACAAACTCATCCTAGGAAAAGTTCTGCAGACCTCATTGCCGAATTATCACGGTGGTCACCAGATGACCACGGGGGACTTCAAAGGTGACTGCGGTGACTTTCAACAATGAGATATGAAGCACGTTTTCCAGGATGAATTGGCAAATTGTCCGACCTTGTAAGTTTCTCATTCCCGAAACTGGTCCTAACACTTGGATGTTTGCTCGCACTGGCATTCTGAAGGACTTTCCTGTCCCCATACATACCCCAAAGACTGTGACTTCTCTGCTTTCATCAAACTGCAAACTGGCAGGTCAACTTCAAACCTTGAACTGTGAGTTATTGGATGTCTGCTTTCAGGGTTAAGTATAAACTTAGCTGAATTAACTAAGATGAAGAGAGACCACATCTCAAGCCTTTCAGAGAGGAGAAGGGAAACCTGTGTGCTCATCCTCCATGCCTCACAAGTACTCAGAGGATTTTAGAATTCCAGAGCTGAAGGTCCATCAGGGTGATCATGTGAAGTTTTTCTTTTCTAAACTGAGGAAGCGGAGGAGGCTTCCCTCAAGGAGTTAGTGGAGGAATAAGACGTTCTCCCTCAGGGTCTCCGAACTCCAGAGCAGCGTTCCTTACACCATACTCATTTTCCCACTTGTCAAATCAGGCTTCTTTGTACATGGTATTTTGGAAGATGGGACCAGCGTCTCTAAGAAGAGTGAGACGGGAAGACCACTGTGATGTGAGTTGAGGGAAGCTGACCAGGCAGTGAGGACAGGGGCGGGGCTGAGCCTTTGCCCCTAGACCCCCACTGGTGTCCCCCAAAGCCTTCCTACGGGGAGATTGCATCCACGTGCTGTCCAGGTTTCCATTTCCTGCTGTCTTCACATTCTTTATTTCTAACCTCAGGTTCTTGGGGTCCTCTTGACTCCACCATGCAGCAAGCTGGGCCTCTTCCGAGTGTGTTTAAGAAGCACAGTAACATGGGTCCAGGAGGTGATGATCGAAGGAGCTCAGCATTCTAACTTGGAACTACCAAAATATAAACCAGTGTGAAAAGCAAGGGCCAGTTAATGATGAAGTGAGAGAGGGATTTTCCCTTTCCTTCTAAGCACAAACTGCAACCCTAACTTCGAAGCCCAGCACCTTCTTGTCTGACTTGCACGGGCCCAGATTGGGGCAATAAGAGCCCTGGCTCAGGTGCCTCCCCCTTCCCATCTGCCTTCGAAAATGTTCTGTAGGTTCAGGGTCTCCTGCTGCCAATCAAACGTGAGCTCAGCCAATCAAACACGAGCTCGCCCTGCTACCAGCTAGGGGAGGGCTGGCCAGTGCTTGCGGACATGGCCAAGTTGAGGAAGCATTTCTGATTCACTAATGTTAAAAAATCAGAGCTAGTTATGATGACATGCTGTGTAACCTAACATGATTACATCTCCCTATAAACCCATACAGGCTCTAAGAATAAACCTGATAAATTTGGGGATTCCTGTGCACAAGGGGTTGGCAGAATCTGGAGGAAAATGTGTGTCTGAATGTGCCGTGTCCAGCCTTGGAGGTCAGAGGGTCAGGGAGGAGAGGAGGGACAGAGAGAAGACAAATAATATTCAGGGCAGTCAGTCACAGAATTGTCCTACGTTCAAGGACCATCTAGTTACGATGTAACATATCCTTCTAGAAATGCACAGACTTATGGAAGAAGGAAAACCAGGGAGAGAAGGAATCCCTGTCAAAGGCAAAATAAATCAAGGAGGGCAGAATACTCCGGGAGGGGAAGAGTGTCGAAGGCTCCTCTGCCTGATTTGGGTTTCTGGTCAGTCACTGGAGTTTGTCCCATGAGGACGTCCCTCTCCAGTTGCTGGGGAGCATGGGGCAGGACTGACCCAAGAGATCCTCCCGTTGGACTAACTGGTTTCAATTAAGACTATCTCAAAAGCTAATTATCCTTTTAAACTTGACTCTCAGACTCACTCTCCCTCTTGCTGTAAATGGATTGCTTAATGGTCCCAATGCAAGGCTCTGAAACCCTGGAGGTTTCCTATTATTTCTTTGCCTCCAGCAGGGACCAGGGACTTCTAGAGTGTTAGGTTTCAAGGGAAAATAAGAGTAGCGATACCCTCTGTCTTTTTCACAGAAACAAAGACTGTTAGCATTGGCAGAATGTTCGATTTTGATTTTGATATAGTGGAAACTTCAACTGCATGAAAGAGCCTCCCTACATGCCACCTCTGACCAGAATTCCCTGGCATTGTTTGAACACAATTGGGGACAGGGAGCTTATTACCTCTTAGACTTTGGGTGGACAGCTCTCATAATCAGAACCTCTCTCCAATCATTGAACTGACATCTGCCACTTGCTAATCTTCATGCTTTTGCCCCCAGTCTTGCCCTATATTCAAAGTTTCTGAGCTTGGACAGCCCAAGGTTGACTGAGTCAGCAGTCACCTGAACTTGGGGGGAAAAAAGTTAGTCTGCTTCTCCTACATGCGGCCTAACAGGTCATTACCTTGAGAACCATTCACTGCTGGGGTCCTGGGCTCTGAGGTTCTGTGTTACATCACCCAGCTTTTGTTAGATGGGCAAGAAGACGGCCATCTAAGACCCTGTACCATGTACTCTACCAGGAGGCCATGAAAAGTGCATAACACCCTAAAGCCATGTATTAGTATCTCCAAGTAACAGTAAGAGCACTGAGGCTCAGAAGGATCAGATGGCTGACACGTGATAAAAACCAGCCATCGTGCACCTGTTAGACTTCAGTGTGTACTTTATTATGTCCTACCAAGAAACATTTAGAATACACAGTCTGCAGGGTAAAGACATGCTCACGAGTATAATATACATCGGTGTCTGAAGTTGGAGTGTCCAGAAAACCCTGAATATGGTGCATTATATAGACTGTAAGATTGGTTTGCACCAGAGCTGTTCTAAAGGTAATCATTACACTTTACTCACTCAGCCTAACAATTCCCTCCTGCTCTGCACTTGATAGATGGTTTAGAAATCACAACCAAAAACAAATAGAACAATGCTATCAGATTCTCAGTGTAGTTATGTACACATGTTTAGCTTGGCCTGGAGGAGCCAGCTCTCTGCCCCCATCCCTCCTTACTCCCACACTTGCTTATCATACACACACACACCCCCCAGAGATTTCTGCCTTTTCACCTTTTTCTATTCAGTCTTGTCTCAAATTTACATGGGAATAAACAAAACAAATGATAAAAACTGGGGTGCACATCAGCAGTTTGCTGGCTGGTGCGCTGGAACTGGAGGCTGGCCTATTGAGATAGGTGAGGCCTCTTTCTCACCTCAGGGCCAGGAGCCCGGAACAAACCCGAGGTCAGGCCTTCTGCTCCAGACACCTGCGCCAATTCGTGTAGGGAGAGACAGGTCAGCTGTGACTTCAGAACTCCAGACCCCAAAGGGATGGATATTCCAAACAGAGGACCAGCGCCCCCCACCACACACACACCAAGGGCGGTGGGTTCAAACCTCACCTGGGCCTGATTAACAAAAACAAATAAAGGACCTACCTCTCCTTAGTTTAGTGGGTGCCTGTGCATCTCTCCCTGCAAAGCTATGAACTAAAAGTACTGAGCCCTGCCCAGCGCCCGAGACTGCTGACACAGGAATTTGCATCTGCAGTCAGAAACACCCTCGGATCACTTTTGAACTAACCTCCCTTACATTTTAAACAGGTTGGTGGATTCATCATTTAGGCTGTCGCCAGGAGGTAGCTATTAAGGGATGTGACTGGGAATTGGCATTTTTTTCTTAAAAGGTTAAAAAAATGGTTATTTTCATTACAGTGTTGGGATTTTTCTGGTTTAAAAATACAATCCATTTGAACTTAGGATTTTTTAGACAAACCTAGATTTTTAGGGAAAGTAGGTCAATAGGAAATGTTTTTGGAGGAAACAGGTATTTCCTCGTTTCTGCAGAATGAGAGCAGGAGATGGCTTTGCTGCCAAGACTGGGGACTGGACTCAGGTGTGGGGGAAGGGCTGGGCCCTCTCCTTCCTCCCTAGAGTAGGGGAGGAGGGGGCAGGGTGCAATCATGGGATCAGTTAGCAACACAAAGGTAAATTAACCAGCAAATTAGCTCTTCTGATGTCTAACTGTGTGCCTTTTCAAATACTGGGGCCCTGCCAATCTACTGTTTACACTTTGCACAGGGCCCTGGAAAGAATGTGGTTGCACTTACACACTGGGCCTGGCAGAGAGCAGGAGTCAGGCAGAGGGGGAAGAAGCGGGGATCGGCATGGAGAGGTGAGCATTTGCCCCAGGTGTGCCAAAGAGGGAAACAGCCAGGGGATTTTGGGGGGCCTGCCTACGTGTGTGTCTGCATTCGCTTCTGTGTGTGTGAATGTGTGTGTCTGTGTGCAAATGTGTGTCTCATACATATGTCTGCATTTGTGTTTGGGAGTCTGTGTCTGTCTGGATGCCTGTATGTGTCTCTGTATGTCTGGGTGTGTCTGTGTATAGCTGTGTGTGTGTGTGTGTGTGTGTCACGAAGAGCATGGCAGAAAGGCTAGAGAGGGCATCAAGTGAGCACTGGGTTTCCAGACAACCTCTGGCCTCAGGGTCCCACCACCAGCAGATGGAGCTGTTGGCACAGGTTTGCTGGAGGCCGGGCTGAGCTGGCCTGGCGTTGGGTTTGCTGGGCGCCTGGGAAGAACTGATGGTGTTGAGTGGCGATGCTCGGGGACGACCACACCCCACCCACCCGCAGCTGACTGTAGAAAGCTAAATATACTGTGAGTCCCACTGCCTGTGCTCGGAGAAGCCGGTGTTGTTTGCACTTGCTGATTGAATTGCAGGTGGAAAGTAAGCACAGAATGCCTCGTTTAGCTCCGTGTGTGCCTGTGGAATCCCCCACACCCCCCTAGAATTAGAGCTTCACAGTTGGATGAACCTTCAGGAGTACAAGGCATCCCTTTATTCTGGTGTTTTCCCCTCTCTCACTCTCTGTCCATTTTGGGGGTGGGGGTGCTAATCAAAACATCCCTCCCACCTCTTCTTCCTTTCCAGTACCTTCCTAGCAGAGCTCATTCGCTCGACTCCTGGCTGGGCTCTCTGCCCGCCGTCTTCGCCCACTCCAACCCCTCCTGCACGCTGTCGCAGGTCATTCTCACTAGCACAGCTCCGATTATATCAGAGTCTGCCCAGACACTTCAGCCGGCCCCCACTGCCAGCTTCGGAGTCACATCCCAAGCCTGCAGGCTGGCACCCACCGGGAGAGAACATGGCCCTCCAGCCCCGCTCTCCTCTGTTTCTTTTGCTCTGCCTCTTTAAGAGCCAGCTGAACTCCCGGACAGTTACCCACACCCCCAGGTCTCCTTGTCTCTCCACCTTTGCTAATGTTTCCCTTTATTTTTATTTTTTATAATATTTTATTTTATTTTTTTGAATCATAGCTGTGTACATTAGTTCAACCATGGGGTACAGTGTGGGGGCTTCACATGCAATCTGAGATATTTTATCAACCTGATTGACATACCGTTCATGATATTTTCTCATTT